>JAFVLL020038933.1:0-34833 GCA_021397915.2 Tor tambroides
GGAGTACTGGTTTCTTTAAAGACTGACCTGCTGACCATCAAGAGCTTTAAGCATTTTGACCTCCATGAGGTAAACCGATGAGGTAAAATAAAGTAAAAAACCTGCATATTTTTCCAACCCTGATGCGAGTTTATTTGAACATCCAAGTAAAATGCTAAAATAGATGTTTGAGTGGCTATGCATCTGAAAAAAAATGATGAAGGCTACATTCACTGGTACTTTCTTTTTGATGTCCTCTGCTGCAGTCTTAGTCAGGCTTGTATTCAGGGTCATCTGTTGAATCTGAATCTTCTGAGTATGAATCAGAATACAATGTATTTACATCAAATAACATGTATTGATCATCTTCAGGCTCTTGTTCTCCTTCTAAAATGTCACGGGCTCTGTGTGAATCCATGGCTCTGGCACATTCTTCCTTGCTTAGCCTATTAAGGCACACTTGAGGTTGAAGCCACTTGGACTGGATTAGGAAGCTTTGACTCTCTAATGACAGTTTCAGATTCTGTTCATCAGTTCTGCTTGGTTCGGCAAAGACAACGGTAGCGAAAATCTGTCCTGCATTGATTGCAAGTTGCTTTGAGGCTGTGGACTGAGATGATGAGGAGGACTGTTGGAGAACTGAAGGTGAAGGAGCAACTGGATTCTTTGAGGACGCTGGTGAAAGACTGACCTGCTGGATGTAGGACATTGAAATGTTCGTAGAAGATGAATCTGGGTTAGAGGACAATGAGAGCTGGTTTGGAAATGCTTGAGGTTGTGGTGTGTACGGGAGAAGAGGTGGTGTGCTCTGGGTTGATGATGGAGTGCATTCTGCTTGTATGACTTCTCCATCAAGCTCTTCAGAACATTCCTGAAGGATGCTCCTCATTTTTTTGCCATGTCTGGAGCAGATCTGCTCTGGAAAATCAGTCTCACTTTCCTTCTGTTCTGGTTCAGACTGAGTTTTCACCTGTCTGTGCCTCCCAACCACGTCCTTCTCCACCAGAAGAGACTGGCTGAAGTCAATCTGATCTATTTCAGAATCTGACAACTGCGTAGACGTAACAATTACTCCATCACCACAAATCTTCTCCTGAGGTAAAATAGTTTCTGTGTTTCTATTCTGCCACAAGCCCTGAGAACCAAACAGCTCTTTTGTGCTGGTTTGTGAGAGTCGATTCTCCTTCGTGCTGTTCTGAGATGACCTCAAAAATACACGGAGGGTACCATTGGATGGTTTAACAACTCCAGCGTCCCTTTGTACCTCACAAGTGTTTGAAAGTGATGGTGAGAGACTGTCGTCAAGGCTCTGATTTGTTGTTACAGCTGTCAAATAGAGAAAATGAAGATGAAAATAAAGAATGGCCATAACTTTTGTTTCAATTCAACTGAGTTCAACTGAATTCATTCCGATTAATGAATCTAAATGTAGTGTTTACATGAACATTTATATGTCACAAGCTTCAAATCAGAATTGATTTTTTGACATGCGCACACTTCACAAATATAGAGAGTTCCCTGCTGTTTGCACATAATACCGATTCTCCTACACTGTTTCTTAATTTGTTTTAAACAGAAGAATATCCATTTCTGGATAAATATTACATACAACTGACATGCCATGCTGCTTATTTATCACGCTGTAAAAAACGCCCGATTGTGGCTTCAATCCGATTACTAGTGGATTATTTGTGTGCATGTAAACGTAGCCACTGTCTGTAATTTCAAAGCTGTTATGGCAACTTCAGAGACAAAATCATGTTTCTTACCGCAATGCAGGAGTCTCTTCAGAACTGTGACTAGAGATGCACTATCCCTTGAAAGTAATTTTTTTAGGATCTTCTCTCCCTTCCCATATGAATGGGACTGCTTCAGTACCTGGACACAAATGTGGATAGTACAGAATAACATATGAATTCTAGCGTGAATATATATGATAATGTGTTTAAAAGAAAGGCAATAAACAGTTATTGTGCTGATACAAATAACATTTATTTACTGAATGTATTTTTTTTTGTTTCCTTAGTTTACAGTGAATTTTTGACGACCTTTATTTTTGATCAAACCTAATGTAAAACATTTTAAGGACCTATGGGGACTCTGACTAGATATTTAGCCAATATATTTATGTGTATTTAGTTGTTGGAATTTTTTCAGCTGTTTTATCGTGTCAAAAAAAACAACAACTGTTGTGCTATTATTTTTAATATTTTTTTAAACAGTCTTTTTTTCAGAAAAATAAAAGCCCCAAAAAATAGTAATGCCTTTCTTAAAAAGCACAACTAAACAGAAAATGCAGCTACTTTAGACACAAAAGCACATAAACACTTACCTGTTCAATACAAGCTGGTTGTGGCAGGACTTTATCTAGCTCTCCCAAATAGTGTACAAGTCTCTCCTCCAGTTTCTGTGCATAGCGTTCACCATATTGCTCCTCCATTAAATCCTGTAAAGTTAAATGGTCACATTTGACTTGAGGATCTGGAACTGACACAAACTAGTGCTGATATAAGTAATGTACCATTCAAAGTACAAAGTTTTTTTTTTTTTCACTAACCCGAATGTAAGTTTCACGCATATCCCTGTCTCTGGCCAGAACATGAGCAAAGGCCTTGAAATCTTTCTGGTTTTTCTGCATCAGATCCATGTTCCTGCGGCTCTATATAAAAGCAAGATTTAAACAAAAGGAAAGGAAATGAAAGGAAAGTGTTAAAAGGCTCAGCAGTCCTAAAATTATTTTCTACTTTAAGGCATTATTTGTGTCAATACAGACAGTACAATACAGTAATAACACATTGTCAGATATTAACTTAATACACTTCAACAAGAACCCATGCATCATATAGTACATTATAAATTACTTTGGCTTTTTATGTATTTACGGTGGCCCCTGGTGGAAGGAGATCATACTTACACATTTGTGATACTCCGGAAGGCTTTTAGGGAAAAGGTTTTCAATCTTGTCAGAGATTTTAGCAGTGCTCTGGTCATTCCACAACATCCACATGATAACCTAAAAAAGTTCATGAATCGTAAAGTAGTCATGTAACGGCAAACAAATTCATACACAATTAAACTTGTGTATTCTATAAAATTAAGGAAGGAACTTTGCTTCATTTAATTTAACAATCCAATCAGATAGAGTACACTGCCTTTGGGAGAAATTAAGTTTATTTTAATTATTTTATTTTGCCTACTTCGCCTTTCTTGTTGGGATTTCCTATTTTGTCAAATCTCATAAACTCATAAATAATAAGAATAACAAATTTCTGATACTACGATTTTATTTTTCTTACTGATTGAGGTGTCTTTTGTTTATCTGTTTGTATCTTTCCTTTCCTTTCCTTTCCTTTCCTTTCCAGTCTATGTTCTTTAATGAAGTGGTGATTATTATGATTAATGTTATTTTTATTTTTATATTATTATATATAATTACAATATAATTACTATGGGGCCGGTCGTGGCCTAATGGTTAGTGAGTCGGACTTGTAACCCCAAGGTTGCAGGTTCGAGTCTCAGGTCCGGCAGGGATTGTAGGTGGGGGGAGTTAATGTCCAGCGCTCTCTCCACCCTCAATACCACGACTGAGGTGAGTCCCTCGAGCAAGACACCGAACCCCCAACTGCTCCCCGGGCGCCGCAGCATAAATGGCTGCCCACTGCTCCGGGTGTGTGTTCATGGTGTGTGTGTGCGCGTGTTTGTTCACTTCTCACTGCTGTGTGTGTGCGCTTTAAATGCAGAGCACAAATTCCAAGTATGGGACACCATACTTGGCCACATGTCACGTCCTTTCCTTCCCTATGCATTTTATAAAAGAAAACAATGCCTCACCAGTGTCTGCAGACCAAACATGATCTTCATGTGTTTGATGGGAGTCACTAGTCTTGGCACAAGTGTGTACGTAGCATCCAAAAACTCAGTGACTCTCTCAAAGTGCTTGATGTCTCTGGCTTGCACGATCCTCCAGACCTCTGCTGCCACCACACGGATTCTGCATGGCTCTTCAAGGGTCAGAAGATGCCAGTCACCTTCTAGCCATAATGGAGGCCCTAGAACTGAAAGAGGATAAAGTTGATTAGCTCTCCTGTGCATTCATTTCAAGCTAGTTTATGTTAGATCTATTATTGACTTGCACCAACTGTGCAGTTGATTTATGACAATAAAGTAACAAATAACACAGTAACTGTGTAATTACATGCAAAGGCATTGATTCAATAGATTATACTGTTTTTAACTGAAAGCAATGCAAGAAATGCTTGTTTGTTTGGGTTATTAAAAACACAGCAAGAAACACCTTCTAAGACCTCCATCATCCGTTTAGTCCATGCATATTCAATAATCCATAATGGTAAAGCAGGAATAAGGTGAGCACAGGCCTTTTCCAACCACAAGTTTTCACTCATTCCAGCCAAAGCAGCAGTTTCAGTCTTTAACACTGTCATGATGTCCAGGCATCAGCTGCTTTCAGTGCAGAGCATCTGATAAGAGCTACTGCATGCAGGAAACATCCAATCATTGACTCTGCTGAGATGATGATGAGCTCCATTTAAAAGTCAAATTTTGTTAGGCATGTCCGGACACGTTTAGGAAGTAAATGACAGAACAGCACTTTCACTTATAGAACATCGAAGTTAGATATATCACGGAATGATTCAATCTCGTTCGGTATTACATCGACAGCACAAACTACTCATAAGGTCAGTGCAAATATTCTTTGCGTGAAAACAGAAATTGTTGACGGTGCTGTTTTAAAAAAAGCACAGCTGTAGGAGCTTTTCAAAATAAGAGAACACTGATATGTATATATATATATATATATATATATATATATATATATATATATATATATATATATATATTATATTATATATGAACGTTCTGAAAGAAAACGTTCTGATTTAACGTTCTTACCATTGTGTTTCATATGGAGGGCCAAATTAAATTAAATAATTAAAATATGTGTAAATATTTATTCGCATTTCGTTTTGAACAAAGTTCACTTTATCGATAAATAAATATTTATTTTAAATATTTTAACTTTTAAAAATTGACATAGATCAGTTTTCACAATCTTTAAGGCTATAATGGGTTGGTAAATGTTGCAGAGACATGGTTCAAAGACATTCAAATTACTCACAAACGCGCAACAACATGAGGTATTTTATTTTGAAAAATATATTTCTAGCTTCACACTTTAAAAAACTCATGACATAGCGCTTGTTGGCGTGATGTGTTGATTTCTGGAGGTTTGATAGTTTGACTTGAGTCACCGAATCTCCAAATGATCGATGCCATTAATTCGGTTTTATATTGTTAATAGGGAATCTAAAAGTTGCCTTTGAAGGTGAGTGTACGGTGCACAGCAGTATTTATCTTTTATATGACGTTAGATCTTTAATTTGATCGTCTTTGCACGTCACACATATATTTTAATAAAATACTTTTTATTATATAGCCACACTTTATTTTTGTATTTCTACAAATCTAAATAATTGTGTTCTAACTTTGCAGTTATACTGTTTCCAAGCAAGATGCCGCCACGCGTTGACGACGTAATGAAACTGTGTTGTGAGCTATCCGCAAATCAACAAGTCAAAACAGCGGTAAAGCAGTCTGGAAAAGGAGCAGCGGCTGCTGGTGGTTTGGCTTTTGCAGGAGGCTTAATAGGGGGTCCTCTGGGAATTGCAGTGGGCAAGTCCATTCATGCCTTACATACAGCATACAACCTTATATATACTGTAATATGTGATGCTGGTTTCTCTTACCTGCGCTTTTGTCTTTTTTAAGGTGGGGCTGTTGGTGGACTGATTGGATGCTGGATGACTAGCGGACAGTTTAAACCTCTACCGCAGGTTATCATGGAACTGACACCTGACCAGCAGTCCAGACTCTATGAGGATATTGTAACCATTTTAGGCTCAATAACATGGACTGATGTTGCACAGCTGACTGCCCTTGTAATGGGAAATGCCACTCTACAGCAACAAGTGACCGCTGCTCTTCTGAGCTATATACAGAAGGAACTTCAAGCCCAAGTGCATTATGTAGACTGACATAACCTTATTTTTAATGAGAAACAACATTTCAGACCTTATAATCATGTGTTATATGGGTTGTTTGATTGGATGCTTGAGTACTGTAGTTGAAACTGGCATACAGCATATTAGTACTGTTGTACTGTATTATATGGTACATTTGAATCTGTGAAATCTTGTTTCCTCCACAGGATAAAAAAGGTAATTGTGAGGTTGTTTTTTTTATCTTACAATTATGACTCTTTTTCTCACAATTCAGAGTTTATATCTGACAATTCTGACGCTTTTCTTGCATTTTTTTTTTTTTAAAAATCTGAATTATTCCATGGCAGAAACAAAAAAGAGAATTGCGAGATGTAAACTCAGAATTCTGCAGGAAAAAAAACAGTTGTGAGATAAAAATAATGCAACTTAATCTCACAATTCAGATTTTTTTTTCTTGCAATTTTGAGAGTAAAGTCAGAATTATTTCATTATGGAAAAAAAAAAAACAGAATTGTGAGAATTCTAAGGGAAAAAAAGTCAGATTTGTGAGATGTAAACTAGCAATTACGAGAGAAAAAATATCATTGTGACTTGTTAAAATCTGAATAAGAAATCTAAATCTAAAATCTGAGAGAAAACCTTACCTTTTTTTCCCGTCTTTGCAATAATATCCTGACATAATGTGCAGCTTGTTTTCAGAACAATTAGGAAGATTATACACTGTAGAATATATGTGAATGATATCGTTGAATGCCTTTTTAAAACTATTTAAACTTTTTTTGGTGGTCTGATAGAACTGTGTTTGTTAATTTGTAACCAAGATTTGCATGCCCAGTCAAAAGCCTCAAAAACAGATGTTGGTTGCTTTAAAATATATATTTATTAATAGTTAGATTTGGCCAGACACATTAAAAGCATACAGAGAAAATGTCCATTGCTTATCCAACAATTACAGTATCCTCATCAGGAAACTCATAATAAGGCACCTCCAAGTTGAGAGGCGCGGGTCCTTTTCTAATCCTTCCCGAAGCATCATAATGTGACCCGTGGCAGGGGCAGTAGTACCCGCCGTAATCACCGGCGTTTGCGATTGGGACACAGCCGAGATGAGTGCAGACACCAATGACGATGACCCAGGTGGGGTTGGCGACGCGGTCTTTGTCATGCTGGGGGTCCCGGAGCTCAGAGAGATCTACGCTCTGCTCGGCTGCGATCTCCTTCTCTGTTCTGTGACGAACAAACAGAGGCTTGCCTCTCCACTTGAAGGTCATGTTTTTCCCCTCTGGGATGTCGGACAACTTGATCTCGATTTTGGACAGGGCCAGGACATCCGCAGAGGCATTCATTGAGGACACGAATTGGGTCACGACCGTTTTGGCAGCATAGACACCCACCACAGCAGTGGATCCGGTCACCAGGTAAGAGAAAGCCCGTCTAGCATCGCCGTTCTCTTGAGAGGACTTCTTGGGATCCAACACCTCAACACGCCGATAGTCAGAGAAGTCAGGGATTTTGATGTCGGTGTGAGTGAGACGTGCTCCAAAATGGCCTAAAAAGGATATAGAATGGTCATTGCATATATATTGCGCATGTGTATATATGTATATGTAAATAAAGGGATATAACCTATTTTATTGTATCTATAAATAAATTTATATAAAGACATTAATTTATAGTTTTATATAATATGTGAAAATTTTATACAGAATAAATAAGCTTTCCATTGATGTATGGTTTGCTAGGATAAGACAATATTTGGCCGAGATACAACTATTTAAAAATCTGGAATCTGAGGGTGCAAAAAAATCTAAATATTGAGAAAATCGCCTTTAAAGTTGTCCAAATGAAGTCCTTAGCAATGCATACTACTAATCAAAAATGATTTTTGATATATTTACGGTAGGAAACGTACAAAATATCTTCATGGAACATGATCTTTATTTAATATCCTAATGATTTTTGGCATAAAAGAAAAATCAATAATTTTGACCCATACAGTGTATTGTTGGCTATTGCTACAAATATACCCGTGCTGCTTATTGGTCCAGGGTCACATATATAATATACATATTATAACCATATAATATGTCAATAATATGACATTATAGGATTAATTACTATTTTATAATGAGGTCTGGTATGCAACAATGGAACCACAACAACCAGAAGTAGTAAATATATTTAATAAATAAGGAAATACAAAGACATTTTATTCAGACGTTTAACTTTTAGACTATTTCTGTAGCATAAAACAAACATTAGTCTGGAACTGATGGGTAAGTTACTGTAAAAAAGTAATTACTACTAGCTACTAATTACATCAACACAATAGTTAGATTACTGTTCTAATTATTCTCTCTAAAAAAAGTAACGCATTGCCTATTACTAATTACTTTCTAAATCCTATGTCAGCCTCGACCAGATGCACAATAAAGACAGACATATAACTACTCTTTTGATTCTTTCAAATAAATATTATAAAATTGAATAAATTATTCTTGAACTGACCAAAGAATTTTAAAGGGACATGGTTACATTAAAAACATAAATTTTAACATTAGATGTTAAATTCACTATTGTTTTATATAACATGATTGTATTTAATAGTCTGTACATTATTACATCAGATGCAACTGTAATTAAATTACATAGAATTCAGTAAAGTAATCCGTTACTTTACATTTTCAAGGGAAAAGTAATTCAATTACAGTCATTTATTACTTGGTAATGCATTACACCCGATACTGGTCTAGAATATTAAGTCTTGAACAGCCTGTCATGATATGTCCACGTTATGTCACCTACCGCTCACAGCAGACTTCACCAGCACTTCTGTGTTCACTGCTCTGGGAAGTAATTCTTTCAGCGGACCACAAGCCTGCAGGTAAGGGGACAAAGCCCCCAAACGAGCGGGCAGGGACATCATTTTTGAGCGGTTAAAAAGGCTACTTACAGCCCGTGCGGTCACACCGTCCTTTGAAGAGAGAGCTTGTACCGCGGAAGCTCCTCCTTCGGTGCTTCATAGTTGACCGGGTATTTACTGAACAGAAAGCGTAAAGTATAACAGAGAGAACAAAATAATTCCTCCCATAAAGGTTTTTAAATGATAAATACAATACATTATTCAATTAGCGCCTCATGTTATTTTCAATATATTTGTTGAAATATTTAAATATTTCTGATAATTGTTATAGTTTTGAACAGGCAGTATAAGGCAGCCTCGGGAAAATGTAAACAGTAGTGACGAGACGTTCGACTCATGTCGGCGAATCGGTTCTTTTGAACAGTTTTTGTGAACAGGTCATCTGATTCTTCTCGCCTTACTAATCGGTTCTCGGCCTTGAGAATGAATCGTTCAAACGTGAACCAATTCATTAAAAAGATCCACCTCAAACCAAAAATGTGTTCACATACTGGTCATCTCTTGTGCACATTGGTCGGGATCCGCAGGATGGTCACCTGAAAATTAAACATGAGATTTTTACGCCGGAAAATAGCGATCATAGTTGTTTTGGCTTATGCTTTATTTTCGTTGTATGCAGCGTATAATGTATTTTTCAACAAGAGGGTTATTTCTCGCGTTCATCGCGTGGTAAAAAAGGGCACTGTGATTATAGGTAAGACAATGAATCATAACCTACATCATCTAATAGGTTTGTTGTAATAAATATAAGCAATATAATAAAATGTAAATGCAATAAAAGCATATCAATTGATAATGGAGTGTAAACAGATTTGTTTAATAATGTATGTTTCCAGATAATGGAAAAGCAGGAGAGGAAGAGTGGAACCCATGGGAAGAGGATGAGCGTGCGTATTCCTTGGTTCAGCAGAAGCGGAGAAATGCCTTCAGATCATACCAAGATCATGCAGCTAAGAACAGGCCAAAAACATATAAAGTTCAGATCTGGGGCAAAGCGGCCATTGGCAAGTGGAATATGTTTGTTGGTTCCAGTGATCATTGCATTGCTTGTTGTGTCTTCATTTTTTGCATTAGTAGAGAACATAAATGAAATAATGTTCCTTGTTTACCTTTTCCTAGGACTTTATTTGTGGGAACATATTTTAGAGGGGCCTCTCAACCCACAAGACAAATCCAGCCAATGGAGAGAAGGAGAGATTCAGTCTGGGAAGATCAATTTCAGGTAAGCTTTTAACTGACAATTTTATTCAACGAGGATGCATTAAATTGATCAGAAATGAAGACTTTTTAATGTTACAAAAGGTTTCTGTTACAAATTAATACTGTTTTAAAATTTTAATAATGCGATTTAAAGTTTTAAAATATAAAACCGTAATTTTAAATTGTAATAATACCCCACAGTATTACTGTTTATATATATATATATATATATATATATATATATATATTTTTTTTTTTAAATAATTTCTATTTATATATAATTGGAGTCTTCCTGAGCATAGAGATTTCTTTCGAAAAAATTTCAGAATGCACAATTTTGCAATCTCTTTTATCATAATCTGTCCTCAGTTTCTACACAGGGCCAGCAGTGGTCCAAGGGCACGTTTCTCTCGACACAGACAATGTGGTGCTGGTTTTGAATGGCCGTGAGCAGCAGAAAATCTCGTACTCCATCCAGTGGCTGCAGCACGTCCAGAGTCTGGTGCAGATGCGCTCTGTCTCTCGGGTTGCTGTGGTTCTTCTGGGCAACGAGCAGTGCAATAACGACTGGATCAGTCCTTACCTTAAGAGGCACGGCGGGTTTGTGGACCTGCTCTTTCTTATGTACGACAGTCCTTGGGTCAATGATAAAGATATCTTCCAGTGGCCACTGGGTGTTGCCACGTAAGTTTCTATTTTTAAAAACTAATTTTTGTTTTATATTTAATGAGGTGTGTTTCTGTAATATTTTATTAGCATCCGATTTTATTGTTTTGATATAATTTAGAAGAAAATCAGTTAGTTTGATTGTTTATAATGTGCTTTTTCTTTCTCTACAGATACAGGCATTTTCCTGTTGTCACACTTAGCGGTCAGATGGTGAAAACTGCTAGACCATATCTTTGCAACTTTCTCGGGACTATGTACAAAAACTCCTCCAGGGAGACTCTCATGGGTGTCCTAAAACAGAACGGCATGGAGAAAGATTGCCTCGTGCATGTTAGAGAGAAGTATGTATTTTTGGAAGTATTGTCCATTATTTTGTCGGCCCGATTTGAAATAAATTGCATTCACAACAAAATTGCAGGATATATTAAGTAATGCTAGAAATACTAAATATTTAAAATACTTACTCTATTGTTAGGAAGATGAAAAAAAAAAATAGGTCAGGTAATTATTTTGTTTTTTAAAGAAATTACTATTTTTATTCAGCAAGATGCTGAATAAATAAATAGATCAAAAGAGACAGCAAAGACATTTATAATCTTACACACACACACACACACAAACAACATTCAAATAAATGCTGCTCTTTTGAACTTTTTATTAATTACAGAATACTGAAAAGTGTTTCTTGAGCACTAAATCAGCATATTAGAATGATTTCTGAAGGATTATGTGACACTGAAGACTGAAAAAATGATTTTAATTAGTAGTAACATTTCATAATATTACTGTTTTACTGTATTTTGATCAAATAAACGCAGCTTTGATAAGCATGAGACCCCCGCTCCCAAAAAAAAGTACATTTTTGAATGGTAGTGTAAGTTATGATGATCAGTTAGTATGTATAATTGTTTACTTAGCCAGTACACATTCTCATGTTTCTGTTTAACCCATAAATCCTTCACAAATAATATCTCAAACATTGCTGGATTGCAGCAAGTGTTTTTTTTAAATACCTCTTGCATTTTGTGTCAACAGGTGGCTTCCTCAAGAGACGGCAGACACCTCCAGACAGTACCAGATGGCATTAGCACAAAGTGACCTCACTCTTTGTCCAGTGGGAGTGAACACAGAGTGCTACCGCATCTATGAAGCCTGTGCCTATGGCTCTGTGCCCGTGGTGGAGGACGTCCTGACTCCAGGGGCCTGTGCAGTTGGTAACCGGTCCCCACTCCGACTACTTAAAGATGCAGGAGCACCCTTCATCTTCCTCAAGGACTGGAGGGAGCTGCCTGCCGTCCTGGAGAGGGAGAGAGAGATGAGCCAGAAGGAAAAAACAGAGAGGAGGATGAGACTGCTGGAGTGGTACAGTGGCTTTCGTCAGCAGATGAAGGACAAATTCACAGAGGTGTTGGAAGATGGCTTTTTCAAAATCCCCTAGGATTAGTTTGGAAAACTTTAGAGACAGTTCACCCAAAAATGACAATTCGTCATTTACTCAATTACACATGTGAAATATAAGATGCTACTACTGTGTGTTCATGGTTTACCATATGCTGCTGTGCATTAATGCCCTCCATGTTTACTGTAAAGTATTAATTTATTAAGTCATGATGTTTCAGTGGAAATAACAGTCCAAAAAGTAGTAAGAATTGTTTTTTTTAGTTTATAACCTAGATGGGTTACATAGACAGATATTTAATATTGTTAACATTTCATTTTTCTCACTTGAAGGTGTTTTTTTGCTTTTCGCTCAATGGAAATTATTAAAAGAACTTAATTTTACTTTTAATCTGCCTGATCTTTATTTATCTAGCATTTAGACTCTTTAGACATTACCATAAAAATAGTCAGTAACAATGTCTATTTAACTATCTTTTATTATTGCAGAGAATTTATGATATTTAGTACATCAACAGGATTCAATTAAGTTTAGATGTTTCTTGAATCTTTTGGACTTTTATGCAAACAAATATATTTAAAAAATATATAAAAATGTTTATGTATTTGTTTATTTTAAAATAAAATTCTCCTTTTTGTTAGTTCCCTTTGGTGATAGAGAATGATATTAAAATGATATTGAACAAGTAAATTTGATTAACAAATCAAATTCAAGTTAAAATTTAAAATGATGTTCATATTTTCGATTACTGTTACAACTCACCCTACATACTGCAGCACGCTGTGCTTTACATTCATTTACACCGTTTAGGGATAAGTAGATTTTTTTTTTTTTTTTTTTTGTGGGAAAATTGTATCAGCATTTTATTTTTTTTAAATCATTTTACAATAACACAATACAAAAAAAGGCTAAAACAAAACATCTGGAAAAGATTTATAATTATGCCACTCTTTGTTTAGATTATCATAGTTTTGAACTGGTAATTAATGTAATAATGTAATTTGTCATTTAATAATGGATTTTTTTTTATAGATTGAAAGTCCAGGTCTGGGACAAAAATAAAATAATAAAATCTATAGGCCTACATGAAAGGCATTTGCAAATAAATTAAAAGGCGATTCACTAAGTATTGCAATAAAACAGCTGTCCTGTAAGAGGCGCTGTGTGACTGTCAGTTTATCCACAATAATATCCATCTTCAGAAATTATATGTACAATATTATAGGTTTTGTTAGTATTTTATAAAATAGAAAAATTTGGATTACATTTTCACCCCTGTAAAAACTCTGTGAAAAAAAGCAAAAAGTCCAAATTGCATTACATTTAACTCTGACTGTGTGACACTGCTTCAACTCGTTATATTTTCTGCTAAAATCGGAAATTATCTTATGATCGTCGTTAGTTGAACCGGAACGGAATCACAATCCTTCATTTCTTCCCTAGAGCTCACAGAGATGTAATTCCACAACTGGCCACTAGGCGTCCTACACGACGCGTTCCTACAAACGAGTTGTTAAAAAACCGTTAAAAACATTCAAAAGGATTACTTTGAAACTTAATAATTCGAAATCATATACACTTTTAAAGGATTCATAGTGTAACGATTTGTATTTATAAATCTTAAAAACACAACACATTTCACAATAAGTTTTTCAAACTGTTTTGATTTGTTTATAAGCATCGAAATGCTATGTTTTTTAATTGTCTAATACTCTGTAACTACTACAAAACAAAATTTAGTTTCGTGGACAACTGGTTAGAAAAGTTGTCAGTCCCGTCCACATTTCCGCTACGTGCACCCCCTCCGCCTCCAATCGCTCCCATATCCAACCACTTGCTTTTCCAGCTGCTTTGAGGTCAGTCACAATCCGTGAAACTGTCCGGCGACCAGACCCACGGACGCGAGGAAAGGGTGTAGAAAATCACGCCAGTCATTATGCTGCTCAGTCTGTCCAGATCCGTCGGCGGGTGACTAAAAGACAGCTTGAAGGACCGGATTGCTTCTTGCTGGAACAAGCCGTGGACATTTGCCCAAGGAAAGGGTTACTTGTTTGGGAGGAAACTCTTCCCGTGCGCGCTGTGTTTTGATCGCACTGACGGCGGAATTACGTTCGGAATCGTTGGGAACTCGGAAGATGAACATTTGCGGCGTTTGGCTTTTGGGATTTCTTTAGCCTGAGCAACTTGAAAAATCTCTGGGATGAACTGGCCGCTGTAGGGCGACCTGGAAATCGGAAAAGCACCCAAACAAACCAGTTTGCAAACATTCTCGTAACTGAACTCTTGATATTTCGAATCGCTGTTGAAAATGTCGAATCCTCCCGTGAAGTTCAAAAAGGATAAAGAAATCATTACAGAGTACGAGACTCAAGTCAAAGGTAAGAATCATAAACTGCAGTAGTAACGTTAGTTGAATGGTTGCTGAAGGCAATGGTGCAGTGAGAGAATTTTAATCACGGAACAGATCACTTGTGCATCATGTTGAATGTTTGATTCACAGATTGAACATTGTTTAAAGAATCAGAAAAATGTAAATTAGGTGCTCTTGTTTTTGCAAACAACAGGTTTGGGAGAAGCTTGTCACATGTTGGGACAATGACAAATAAGGTTGAAATAAAAATAGGATAAATGTTTTAAAAAATATAGTCAGAAATTGTTTGTCAAGTTGTTTCATACATTATGTATAAATAAATATAGATTTAATGGCTAAAA
This sequence comes from Tor tambroides, assembly GCA_021397915.2. Classification (NCBI taxonomy): domain Eukaryota; kingdom Metazoa; phylum Chordata; class Actinopteri; order Cypriniformes; family Cyprinidae; genus Tor; species Tor tambroides. The sequence goes on from JAFVLL020038933.1 coordinate 14,903, forward strand.
ATGTCAAGTGGCAAAACTTGAAATCTAAACTTGTTCAGTATTTCATTATTTTTGATTCACAAATATCAAGATGTTGTCTTGGTTCCATATGACCCTCACAGACATACATGAACACCTTTTCATAAAAAGGTCAAAATATTATTCTTTTTTTTCCCTCTAAAATTTGTAATGCAAAATGGCTCAAAATTGGTCCAAAATTCTTGTCACATTACAGCAAAATCAGGATTGTTTTGAATATTAGGATGTTTTAAATATTAGTAATTTTTTAAATAAAGAAATGCTGTTTTTTGGGACTGGGACAAAAAAAGAAAAGAAAATCATGCCAAATTATTATGCCAACATTTCTTATTTTTCCAAGAATTTCAGCCTTTAATGATACCACCACCTTGTCCCACAAAAATGAAGATATGACTTTAAATCAGAAACTGATTTAAACATGTTTTGTGTGTTTTCAGTTTTTAAATGAATTGTCATTAATGCACATATTGTGCTCAACATAACCTAGTTTTTCTCTGTTCTGAGTATTTGTGGACGTGTCAGTAATGTCGTAGAAAACCTAGAAGTGTCAGGCAATATTAAATTTGTGATTTCCAAGCCTTGAAAAGTCATGAAAGTTAATATAACCATAACCATAACCCTGCAGGGAGAACATAGAAATATGAAGTCAATGCCTTTCTCTTGGCATGCAGCCATGTTATATTTAGATGAAGATGATGATGCCTGAGTTTTTATACCAAGCAGCTGCATGTTTAACAATACTGAAATTATTCCATGTTGTTAGACGCACTTAGTCACTGTCCCTTTCCCCCGGTCACTCAAATGTCTCTTGCTCATTATACAGATACTTCTAAAGTAAATATAAATGTTTCTAGTCATCTTGCATTTTTTGAAAATTTGTTTTTGTTTTACATTGTATCCAGTGATTGCGAATGTAACTGAAACTCATCGGTCAAATTTGCACCTTGTGTTAAGGTCGCTGTTGAGCAGAACTTCTTAAAAACTTCCCTCTTACTTTCCAACAAACTAAGCCGGATGGTCTGTTTCCTTTTCGTCTCATGAGCATCATCATCACAGGAAAGAGGCAGTTGCTGCATTGTAGTAACCATGGGGATTTGGCATCACCCCAAGGGCTGAGTCCTCCAGGGCTGTTTGCAGACAGAAATGCCTATTATTTATGTAGAGGGAGAGAGGTACGTCGTTATCATGACATGGCGTTTGTCAGAGCAGCGGTGCTCATTTGGCAGGAATGTTCAGCCCCTCGCTCTGATGATGACTAAGGCTGTTAATAGCAGCGTGATGCACAGAATCCGCCTGTGCCGAGCGTCTCGTTAGCTTCGCACTGCAGCCAAATGGAGTTGTAGTAACACGAAAACACCCCTCAGATTAACAGCCATGACTTTTTTCTTAGAGTTGTTTTATCCCAAGTTTATGCTGGTGCAGTGTTGATAGTTAGGCTATGTTTTTGTGCTTTTTTGTATCATCTTCTAAAAATTGCCATCCATATCAGGTACAGGGCGGAATGTAACATATTGTCTATGTAAACTGTAGTTTCCCTCAACCTGATTTGGGATGGCTTGGGATTGACTTCCTCTGCAATGGTTGTTGTGAAAGTGATAATGTGAGAGAGAAGAAAGGCCGGAACTGTGCCTGGAATCCCGTTTTATCGGCTTATCCCGAGGACTTGTGTCCTAAGTGGGGTGTTATTTGTATTCCAGGCTCTTGGTGTTTGCACATTCTCTTCTTATCCTGATCATCGCTTATTTTGTGTTTAGATTGTGTTTTTATGATTCAGTAAGGCTGGGAAGCAGTAAAAAGTAAACAGAATTCACGTGTAATCTGATTTATTTGAAGTGAAATGAAATATATGGATATTTAAGGATATTTTATTCATTGTCAGTTGATTAGATTATGAAAAGTGGGTGTTACTTGACAGAATGGAGCGAAACTCCTGAAAAATAAAGGTTCTTTATTGAAATCTACAGATCCACAATGAACCTTTAACATACACAGAACCTTTCCATTCCAAAAAAGTGTTTTTATATTAGAAAAATGTTCTTTAAATTTTAAAAATTGCTTTAAAAAATGGTTCTGTTCAGAACTGTTCACTGAAAGGTTCATTGGGGAACCAAAAATGTATTTTATTATGGCAAACCTCTTTTGGAACCTTTGTGTTTTAAGAGTGTAATTAATTTGGGATGTTGGCTAAAAAGGAAATTTCTGTTTTGATGAAGATAACGAACACAAACCTTGGTGTTCTGTGGAATAGCATTGAATCACATGTAGTAAGTTCAGTAGTACATCAGAGATTTTACGTTGACTAATTCAAAAGTACTTCCTATTAGTAATCAGGTTTGTTAAGGTTACACTTCACCTAGTAAGCCTGTCATGACTAACTGTTTTTGCTCATAGTTGTTTCTGTTCCTCTGATCTATAAACTTGGCAATGTTTAATCAGTCATAACTATGACTCGTATTGTTTGCTTTAGCACCATCATGAGTCATATGAAGCTTATTTTAGAGTTATCGGGTTAGGTCAGCCAGCTAGGACTGAAAGGTGTGAGAATCCCAGTGGTTGCTGCACAGAAATCTGCAGGAGAACCTGACAGTCAGTCTTATCAACACACAAACCTGCCGTATCCATCACCCTGCGCTCCATGCGGCACTGACTGCATAGAGAGAATGATGTAAGATGAACATAACAAAATATGGAAAGGCACAAAGATGCAGTATTGATGTGAAAGCTGAACCAAGTCTAGTTAAATCAGTCTAGAATTATCATGTTACTCTTAGGGCGTGTTCACACTTGGCATCTTTTTTGACTAGAAAAAGTTGACGAGCGCTTTTTTAGTAAAATAAAAAGCTGGCAGCGTTTTGTTTACAAATAGCAGCCGAGGGCGTCTTTTGTTGCTATAACAACAGCTGCAACGGTAGCCTAGTGCTATGTGCTGCAGAAATGTCGGCTTTTGAAGTTAACGGGGAGGGTATGTCGGTTCACAACGACGTTTGTGGGAGCGCGACATTATACAGGGAAGGAAACTGTATGGTGCTTCCAACAATTTAGTCCAGGAGCTCCGGTTGGATGATGCACAGTTTCATACAACTACTTGCCTCGAGACTAGTCGTCTGTCTGCAAACTATTTTTTCTCCTTTTTATTGTTGTTTTTGTTGTTATGGAAACGACTCGCCACTCGCTTGTCATTGGTCAGCTGTCAAAAAGGCGCTTGACGTTGGGCATTTTTTTCAGAAAAGTTACATTTTTTTTCAACTTGAAAAGACGCTCTGAGCTGCAGAAAAAGACGCCGGCGGTGGCGTTTTAAAAAGCGCTCAGGACTTTTTTGAAAACATGGTTTACTCCACAGGATTATAATGTAAAACAGACGACGGCAGCTTCAAAAAAGACGCCAAGTGTGAACATTAGCCTTAATGTGCATTAATGAATCTGTTAAATTTGTATTTCAGACAAATTTTGTGACTTTTCAGTTCCATCCTGATTGAAAATGTATGAATGCTTCTTTTAAGAAGTGTAGCTTTTTATCTGTACTTTGTGACGCATGGGTGCGTTACTTCATAGCAAGTGCAGAGACGTGTAAACTTATAATTTGGTCTCTTGGCCTGCTGGCAAATCACAATAGTGTTGTTTTCTTTGGCCAGATTGTCTGTTTGATGTCGCACAGTTGGCGTTCCTTTCATGGCACCGGGTCACGACTCACTGGCCTGCCCCTGCTGGCTCCTGACACGGACGCTGTCCTCAACCTGCCATGCGAGAATATTTCCCCACATAAATGTTATAACCTCTAACAAAGCTTTTCAATGATACACAAATGCCCTGTCATGCACGCCTGAATGAGGGTGTATATATTTATTTTTCTGTAAAATTTTGGTTTGATTTAGAAATGGCTACAGAGATGTTATATATTTGGGTAGTTTATATCTAAATCTATATTCAAAACAGAATTTGTTCATTATTTTGTGATTCAAATTGACTTGTACTATTAAAAATTAATGGCTACACCAACTATTTAATATGAACCAGTGAAAGAATTGAAAGAAATTAAGAGATGGTAATCAGTTACATAATCTAAGATATACACTTTACCTTGTCGATTGATTGATTGATTGATTGATTCATTCATTCATTCATTCATTCATTCATCAGTTGCTTATCAGATTTAAGTTATGTCACTTTTACTTTTTTATACTGACACCAGCCTTGCTAAATTATGAATGAACTATGAGTTATTGTCTAAAATTGGCCTACGGTTTGTTCAGTGTTACTAAAGTCTCTATCAGGCCTGTCTTGGGACTTGTGTAATTTATAGTGCTACTGACTAAAATTATTCATAGCTCAAACCTTATTCTGTCTAGTTTAGCCTTACCCTGGATGTCTAGTTATTTCATAAAAGCTCAAGACTATAATCACAAATATATATATTTTTGCTTATAAAAATGATTTGCTTAGACAAATGATTTGGAAATTGGAAAGCCCTTTTTATTTTATTTTTGATGGTGCAAGTGCAGTAGTGGCACTATATGGCAATGCAGGAAAGACTTCTTACTGGCTCTAACTATATTACAATCAAGATCAAAATAAACTTATACCAGTTTGTTATCAGTAATTAAAACAATGCCTCTGTCTGACAGCTATGTCATTACAATTTACTGGCCAGTATTGTTAATGAAGTCTCTTTTGCTGTAGAATTCCCACACTTCCTGCTTGAGGCATCCTGTACCACCGTTCCCCACAGGTCCACAAATACCTGCCATCTGCTCCGGCCAGACCATCAGTCTTTGTGCTTGATTCTAGTGCCCAAATAGTGGATGAACACCCTTGGTGGTAGAGGAAAGAGTGGGGGTTATTGATGGGACCATCTGTGTCTACTCTCCCTCTCTTGTTTGATAGACTAAGCCTGTCTCCTGCCTAGTCTTTCCATGCATGCTGGGCTTTTCACTCCACCCAATAAAATCTGCTTCTCTCCACCCACACATCACACCCTGACTCCGCCATCCCAAACCTTAACAATACCACTGCAAGTCAAGGAATGGTTAGGTGGTCTTTATGAGTTAGGTTGTCTGATCCCTTGTGTGAATATTGCACAGTATTGTTATTGCACCAATTTTATGTTTTTCAAATATATTTTAAGTTAAATTTCGCCAACAAAATCCATTAATTTCTGTAGGAATCCTCACATTTTGAAGTTTCGCATATGGGCGTAAAATTTACCCACGCAGATTTCGCACATGTTTATTGATCATGCAAATTGGCCTCACAGGCCAACAGAAATCTGATTGGTTTGAAAGTGACTTTTGTCTGAGCTGTGCTTCATACATTGTTATGCTATTGACAATGGACTGAGATAGCTAATTTGACCTTTCCTTTAAACATGCACATTTTTTTTTAATTTATGTAATTCTTAATCAAAATGTCATAACTCGATCTTCCAGTAAATTTTTCTCTGGTGACATGAGCTGGATTTCTCCAATCATTTAGTCTGCTTAAACCCCCCTTCCTTACAATTAACTGTAAGCTCAGTTTTAGCCAATCTGCAACAATCCAATCAATAACCAATGTATAGGTCCAAGTCCCCGCCCTACATTTTTTTTATTTTTTATATATAATCAGTTTGACTCTGATAGATGGCATAATATGGAAGAAGATCTGTTGCTAATTCCACTTCATTGTGACTTTAAGAATGCACAAATAAAATTGATATAAAACCATTGTTACAAACCAATTTTAATGCAGTTATGTAAGAAGAAGAATTAGGCCTACAGGTTATCGGTGTATGAGTGTTTTTCATCCAATGAGCAGTACAGGCCACAATTCAAACATGTTTTGGCATGTAGCTCATGCAATTTTAGAAGATTTGAGCCATTTAGGCCTCAGACCTGAAAAAGTCCTGAGTAAGTACAAACCATGCCATGAAGAAAGAGCAGGCAAGCCCTTCCCTTGGGGCTCATAATGGGTTGCCAGAGAGCCCTTTCCCAAAAGGCCTTGGTTAGAACTGTTAAGACTCACCAGTGTACAAAGACAAGAACCGGTGATACCAAAGCCTCTCAGCCTTCAATGAGTGCAGTTTTGTCAGGGGAAGAAGCAAGAGGTGAGAGATTTCTTCCTGAGTCACAGAAGGTCTCACGTTAACGTTCGGCTCTGGTTTAACCTAATTGTTTTAATCTCTTCTAATCTTCTTTCTGCACCTAACTTGCATTCTTGCAGCTGAGAAGTTTGTTTTAGTGGAGAGGCTCTTCAAAAAGGTGACTGTAAACATCCTAGAAGAACTTCAGGCTATTTTTGTTTCCTCCATATGTTTAAACATCACAATGCTTTGGCTTATTATTTCTACTGATCTCAGAAGTGTGTTCAACGCTCATCCATTGACTGGTATTGGTCTCAGCCGATTCCCGAAGCAAAACCTCTTTATCATCATCCCTATTCATATACAGTGATATGAGGCTTCATATTAGCCTAATTGTTAATGGCATTGATTTGATTTTTCTTATTAGCTGCATCAACATGATGCACTTGTTATGTATGCTAATTTGAAATATGCAATCAGCTCTGATTTGCTTCAGAGAGGCAATTACTGGCTATTACGATAAGCAGCAAACAATCAAGATTAACGCCATGACGGTGCATTTCTTTGGCGTGCTTTAGTTTGTCATGGTTTCTTTTATCAGATTAATAAGGTTAAGTACTTTTATTTTAGCCCACCACTCTCTCTGTACTTTCCTGAGATGAATATGTGATGCATCTCTCTCTCATTCGCTCGCTCTCTCCCAACAGATCAAAAGACCCTGATGGTTGTGTATGTGTTCCCTTAGCAACCACGCTGATGACTCTGTCATTGTTTATCGTCTGTTCGCAAAGCAACCCAAGATGTCTCCTCACAGCACCTGCATTCCCTCCCCAAGGCCTCCCACTAAAGCAACTTGGCCTCCCTCGGGTTGTTGTTGGTTGCACGCTACTAGACACGCTGTCTTGGTTGCCTCTTTACAGATTTTGTAAAGCATAGCAATTTTACATTATGCAAATTTGTAGAAGTGCTGTATATAAAAAGTCACGCTGGTGAACATAAATGCCAGGGGTTTTCAAACTTTTTAATGCAGATGATGCCTAAATATGACTATTCCCTTACAAAGGATCCCCTTGGTAATAAAATATAAGGGCAGCTGTATATTTTAAGACTCATTTATATTTTATATTATATAAGATTTATACTGTGTGAAAAACATACTAGGCTAAGTTCTATTATAAAAACATGCTGTTTAAAAATTTAATAATTGGCGTATTTTTAACTGAAGAAATATCTAGAAAATGTGATTGTAAATTCAAATAATTATTAATTCAAATCTATTTCTATAGAGCTTTCACAATAAATGTTTTTCTTCATTTTCATTTTGAAATGTTCAGTTTGAAAACCACTGAATTTATTGGCTTGTGATCCAACAACCAATTAGTAAATTTTTTTTTTTTTTCAAAATATATATATTTTTGTGACTGTTTTAATTCGTATGCTGTGGTTTAGCTGTTATACAGCTTGCGCTCATAAAAAAATTTATCCTCTTTTAAGTATCGCTGCCATTGCATTCATTCTGACAGATGGCTTTGGCTCCCACATTTGCATCTTGCATCATTTTTTGATTGTTCCTCTACAAGTGTTGTACTTTCAAAGCGTGTCAAGTGAAAAATAATCAAACTTTTTTTAAGTGAGACCCCTAGTGTTTCTTTCCACTGTGCTCCATCTAGCTTTCTTTTAAATGCAAGAACTCGCCTTATGTAAGGATCAAAGCCGATCGGGGTCAGGTGAACTCTAAACCATAAAATATGAAGAATATGTACTTTTATGCATCTATATTGTATAACCAAGTTGCGTTTCTCTGCATGGCCCTTAATGTCTCTCTGGGTGTGTATGATGGGATAAGGTCTACTGACTTGGCTGTTCTTGCAGTAGAACTGCTGCTGGCACTCAGCCCAGCGTGTCTTTGTCTTCATCCTACTTAAACTAATGCAATCCCAAACAATCAAAAGTTTGGCAGCTACCGCAAACAAGCAGCATTTATCGTGCTGACAAGTCAGGCCATGTTTGTCGTCATTAGATAGATGCTCAAGAAATAATAGTCAAGTTTAGTGGAGGAAAAGTCTATAGAACCGCAAAGACAAAACAGCTCTGGGTTTTGGAGGGCTAGTAAAAACTTGGCAGGAGACTGGTCTGATATTGAAGTTGTAGGACATCAAGTTGGAATTGTTGAAATCAATGTGGACAAAAATGTGAGTTATGGATTACAAGGTGTTCATCCTTAACAGTTTGCAGTTCTGTAATGACAGCTGGTAACATGAGAGACTGTTGATGATGGGAATATGTTAAGCTGAACATAATTTTATGCAAATGAGCACTTACTGCTGTAATAGTGATGTTTGTATCAGCATAAATTAAAGCGAGTATGGCAAATATTAGCGTGCTTCATAGAAATGTTACAATTTAAATAATACGCAAGTTATTTATAGTTAATTTCTTATTTTTATTTTTGTTGTCACTGATAATTTGAGTAAATTGTTACATTCAAGATGAAAAATTTTGTACATTCTGTGAGCAAGGATTTCTGTAACTTTCTCACAGTTTCACATATTTCACTGAAAATTTGTAGTTTTCTTTTTAGTTTCTGATTTGCTTAGATTTAGGCTGTGAGTTGTCCCATGTGGCAGTTCCTTGATCGAATGGAAATTCATCTACTGCCATAGTTATCTCTTCCCAATCCCCTTCCTCTTTTCTCCTGCACTGACCTTTTGAACTTTAAAGGTCGAGGGGGTAGGCGGTGGGTTCCAGCCCGGCCTAATCAATAGCCAAAGGCCATGCTTTCAGCAGACCTTCCTTGAAAAGATGTCTAGGGCCACTGGCGCCGAATCGCTGGGGGTGGCGAGCTTTTCGAAGGCACTGGTCAGGCATGAAATGTCAGGGAACAGCTTTATGTGTGTGTTAAGCCTGATTGATTATTACTTGTGGCAAAGGCACAGCCCTGTCCTTTATTTATGTAACTCATACAATGCTGTATCATCGCATTGAAGTCACCAGAACGTCTTCCCTCTACGTTTTTTTTTTTTTTTTTTTTTTTAATGCTTTTGCCTTTGCCGCCGGTTGTGTCTGTTTTTAGAGTTGATGTTGGGGATTGTTGTTTGCCTTGGGTTCTGTCTATCTCTCCCACACGATAAGGCCTTTTTTTGTGGTCAGGGTGTGAGCTGTGGTCTCAGAGATTCAGGGGGCTACAGATCCATCTCATGTGCCGTGGCCCGGCCTGTGCAGTTCCCTCCCAGGAGGCAGAAACTTTAGACCGGGTTTGTGGTTCCAGCCACGGATGTGTGGGACTCCCAAAGAAAAGGCCATTTATTGATATCAGTCTGAACGCTGTGGTTCTTTTCTAAGCTTGCACCAGCAGTCACATATGGAAAGCGCATTATTCAGGTCCTTTTATGAAATTTAAATTAGTGCTGCATTACAATTCAGTGACCTTTTTAAGCTCCTGCACACTATTAAGACCGCTGGAGTGTTTTATTAAAATAAAAAGGAGTTAAGAAGTTGGGGTTTCTGGAGATTAAACCTCACAGTTTTTTTTAAATAATTGAAATTATTCATTTTTTGACATGACATAGCCATTAGCTATTTTAAATTCTACTTTTTTTAAAGCCGGTTGGCAAAAGACAACTTACAAAAAAGCTGTTTTGTCAAATGTTAGACCAAAATACTTCAGAATAATCTAAAGTAACTAGAAAATTGTAATTGTCAAAAGTATTAGCACCCCACACAATTGCAGGATTGCATGTCATGTAGATTCTTGTCAACGACAGAATACTTTAAGCTCTTCATCAGGACTAGAATATGTCATTTTTGTCTTATATTTCAGTGAGCTCCATGGCTGTCCCGCTGAGCGGGGAAGTCTGGTGCGGGAAGTGCCTTATGGAGTGTTTTTTCATAAGAGAGATGATAATGGATCTTGTTGTCTTCTATGGATCCATTATAAACAGACATTTCCCACTAGAGCAGCATCTTTTGCAGTACATCTCTCTTCCACGCTCTGTGCTGAGCTGCAGATGGTCTATAAATGGATCTGCATGTGGTTGATGATCATTAAGAGGCTTTGACAGTAAGGTATAGAATACAAAACTTTTCTTAGTATGAAATGGCAATACTGCAGTCAAACCACAGAGAACCTCACCATGATTAATTATGTGCAAACTACATATTTTAATACATTGTCCTATAGATTAGGACCAGTTAATATAGTTATAATACATAATATAAAATAAGTATTGATGTTTATGAATCGTGTTAAAAGGTCTCACCAAATAAAGAATATTTGATGCACCATTCTAACAATAGATTAAAAAAGGGAATATTTGCCTGTAAATGTTTTTATAAAAACTGCCACATGGGTAATTTGAGTGATGGTGAAATTTAATAATTAAATTAGTTATAAATTAACACTTGACATTTTGAAATGATTCGTGGAAATGAATCAAGCTTAACAATTTGAATGGCATTTTTCTACTTAAATATAAATCCGAGATGCTAATTAGACTAATTGTTAAATTATACTAATGACACGCTCATTAGGAAGCTTAATAGCCAATTAAAAGTGCATTAAAATCATAATGAAATTGACAGTGTTGTTTAAATTTATATCACCAGCAAAATCTTTGCAAATATATTGTGAATATTTAATATTTTGTGAATATTTAATGTTTTGGTAGGTAAATAATTATACATTTAATGAAGATAAAGATATTTTAGTTCAGTCCTAAGAACCACATTATTTGACTATTTTCCAATTTGCACAGTTTCTCCCTAGGACATTTCCTTTCTCACTGGAGTAGTATAGCCTTCGGCGTTGACAGCTGTGACTGTGGACATCCTGTGGTCGTCCCCTTGAATTATTCATCCATTTTTTACATCATTTTTGTTACAAAAATGCCCTCTGTAAAACAGTGTGATGAATCAGCAAGAGGGGAGTTTTCTAAGGTCACGGAGACACCAGTCTCCATTGTGTTAATCAGGTTTTCCCATCTACATTTCTGCTGATTTCCATGTAAAACTACCCCCAGTGCTCTGGCTCAGCACAGACTGCACAAAGCAGCAAGGTAGTGCGCATTACATGGAAAAAAATTTTTTTGTAGGTCTTTGTTTTTCAGGTTGGGTGGAAAAGGAGCACACTCGCTTTGACGTGTCTCCCAGAAGACCTGGTTCAGTTTTATAATGGCTTGAAGTAACAGGCCTGACAGCAGAGTTGAGCGTTGCTCTGCTTAAAAGAACAGTTACTCAAGGACACAGGCAGCTAGCACTGAAAATAGACCGTGCTTGACACTGTGAACACTGAAGTGTTTTTGCACTCACTTGTATCCACGTTGGAGCGCTGTTCTTTTTGCCAGAAGAGAAGCTCTTGAGTGAGAGCGAGAGAGAGGGGATGCAGTGCGTGTTTGCACGAGATGCTCTGACATTGCCAACAGAGAAGTGCTTCATTTCCAGAATGCACTTTGTGATAAATCTTCATTGGTCTAATTGTGTAATGCACCGCCTGAAACAAATTACCACTAGGTGAATTATCTAGCTTAGATGAGAGGTTTTAATTGCGCTAGGATGGTGAGCATTGCAGTTAAAGAGGAAATGTGTTTATCCACAGTGTGTTGAAGCTCTGGAGGCTGATTTCTGAGTGCTTAGTCCCTTTGGGCCCTTATTTGTTTTATGTCAAAACCTGGCTTCCTTGTTGTCTAGTGTCTAAATGGGAAGCTGCCTCCTCCTTAGTTAGCATCTTAAACCAAATGATCCTCATTGATTGATTAGTTCTTGTTCAGTTGTGATAATGGTAGGTTTGTTAACATGCACTAATTTTCATCAACTGGAACTGAATTCAGTCCAGTTTCAGATTATAAAAGTTCAGTTTATATAAACTCTAAACTTTAAACTGCAATCCGTTTTGCATATTTATTTATATGTGCATTACATATATTTTTCGACATCCAAGTATGTGTGAGGTATACATCAAGTTTCTGTGTTCCAGGGGGTGCCGAAGAGCCCCTGTGCCATGCCCAGGTCCCAGCCTCTGCGGCGTCCTAATGAAGTTTTTGAGAAAAAGAGTTTTTGAGCATGTTAAGGCCCCCAAAAAGCCCCAGATAGTTGAAAAAATAAATAAATAAATAAATAAATAAATCCTTAGAAAAACAAGAGGGCCTTGCGCCTTAGTGGCTTGGGCCCTAATAAAAACAAATATTGGGTGAACTATTCAGTTTTTGGTGAAATAGATCAGGTTTTATGGATCAGTGTTATGGATTCACTGAATAAACTAAACCTGCATTTATAATCAATTGGATGGTTTTCATTTGCATTCTTCCTTTTAGTAGCTTTTTCACTGCAAATTGCCAGTATGAATGTCTTTTTATATTACATGTGATACTGCCTCTAGTTTGGATCTTCCTTAGGTAAAATTGGCTTCTTTATCTTTAATTAGCAAAAAATAATTATCCAAATGCAGTGATTTGCCTGTAAAATACTACAGGAATGTTACTATGACCTGCTGTGCAATACTTCTAGTTTGTTTACCCATATATTGTGTTGTTAAGGGTGTCTTTACAGGACCAGCGCGTCAAACCATTTTAAACAGCCTGACCTGTGGTAGCACTGTCGTTCCCCTTTGGAGGAGGGTAATTTGTTGTGTTTAATGGGTTGTCGTTGTGGTGATGAATGGTTGGCAGGCCCAGATGCACATGCATGTGAGTAGAGAAGTGCCTGGTTTCGGTTTGGCACACTAGTGGACAGCAACACTGCTGATAAATGACCCTGTTAGGGTCTCACCTGCTTATGTGATCTTCAGGGAATATGACAGGGGCTCTGTCTCAATTGTATTCTGTTAAAAGATTCCTCTGTGAAAACAGTTGCCTTGTAACAGCACCTGACGGTTTAGCAGAAAAGCTCGTATTATGTGTCTGAAAATGTCCTGAGTGATTGATTTTGTATGCGAGGAGGATCCATGTAAAGCAAAATTGGAACAGACGAGGGACAGAGAATGAGAGAAAAGGGCTGTATGCCCGAGGGGATATTTTCTGGAGATAAGAGGATGTGGGCTTCTTCAGCTTCCGCCATATTGCCTTCCACTGTAATTACCTGGGTATCTGGCTGTAGATGCTTGTGTTCCTCTGAGATCTGCCCATGATTAGTTAGTATTTTGTAGGTTACGCAGATGAGTTCCTTACTGTTGTTTTGTTCTTTTATCATGGTCTTGAGTCTGTAAGCTGTGTTTACATGACATCTGATTCAAGCCTGCATTTCCTACATGTGCTTTGCGTGTTTGTTTTGCATTATTCATGCATTGTTCATGTTGTATTGTTTTGTTTAATTATAACTTGCAATAGAGACCACACAGACATGAATATGATTTAAGAAAGATTTGTGATGAGTTTTATTTAGTATGTAGCTTCTCACTTCTGCGTCTTTCAGTTTTGTGTTACTTTGTGATTTTTCTGTGTGTGTGTTTATGTGAGTGAGACCGAGAGAGACACAGAACACATTGGTCTGTGGATCATATCTGTCGTCTGCTTGTCCAGTGGAGATGTGTATGTGGTCCCAGCTGTTCCTTTGAGATAAGAACCCTTATTCACATCAACCCAGAACTTATTTAAAGCCCCGTCCCATAACTCTCTGAAGCTCTCTGAACAACATCTTTACGTAAGACAGCTTTTTTGGGACTTGTTGTTTGTGTGCGTCAGAGGTTTGACATTTTAAGCACAAAAAAGATCTGAAGACAAATCTTGTTTATTAGATGATGTGTATAATCCAAAATATAATACATTTTTGGGCAATTAGCATTTATTTTTATTGCATATGTTTATTTTTCCACATTTCTGATCCTTATGTGGATTTGTGTGGTTTTGTCAATCTGTGGCCTAATTGAGATCAACTAGCATCCTTACAGGTTGCTGTGTCAAACTCACCTCTTGACCTTTATAGATGTTATCCGTTTTTCCTGGTTGACCGTAGACCACTTCATCACGTAGACATCCAAAATAATTGCCTGTTTAAAATAAAATGCAACATACTCACAATTAAATGTGTACAGTAGTTTTTCATCAAAACAGATTTGGAGAAATTTAGCATTACATCACTTGCTCACCAGTGGATCCTCTGCAGTGAATGGGTGCTCCAGTCCATCAATTAACGTCTTGAGAATGGAAAAGCTGCCTGTTTGTAAAAAAAAAAAAAAAATCCATCCTCAGGATCCTTTTTAACTTCAAACTGTTGTTTCCTCTATCCATAATTATGTGTTGCCCATATATCTTTTATTTAAAAACATGTTGGACTTTGATTTCTTAATTTAATTCAAGCATGAACGACAAACAAAGCAGCCTTTTCCTATAAAACATGCGTTTCCCATAACGTAACATCATGTGCCATATGTCCTTTGTTGGATATTATATAGAGTACAGGCTTCATTTCCATTCATTCTTTGTAAGACCTATTTGAAGTGAATGAGCTGTTGTGTTCGCTACAGTCTAGTGAAGATCCTACCGTTGACATAAAAGAGAGAACAACAGGAACAAATGTGACGTAATGCTAAACGGCAACCACAACGTAATGCATGACATGTCAATAGTACATCTGCTCGATCCCAGGGTTTGGTCAGTTAGTCAATGGCTCTCCCTTAGCTTTTCTTTTTTGGGATTTGTTTAAGTAGATAGGTGAAATAGTTGGAGTTTGGAGAGGTCAAGCTTTATTTATTTCACACTGTATAAAATGTAAAAACAAAAATTGAAGTTACAAGAAAATACTGTTTTAGTCTTCTTTAGTCTTAACTTCAAAATTCACGTTTAATTCAGTACTTGCCATTCTTTGTAATTATTTGTGAAATTTACTAGTGAAAATTGTTTAAAAGTAAATCCTGTGCCAATTTTTTTTCAGTGTGATTTGAGCATGAAATATGAAACATTTTCCATCTTGACAACCTGTCATAGAGATTATGAACTTGTGTCAATCTTTGGCAGACTTTGAGTTTGAGCTCTATCTCAATTTCCTATTGCATAAAGTTCCCAGTGGCACCTCTGCACTACAATTATAGGCCCTGGATTCACACCAGCTACTATCTCCTGCCCTGAGGGCTTGAGACTCTCTCATTTTACCTCTAATTACGTCTTTGTTACGGTGAATCCTCCTTCCCCAGAGCTAACATACCATGACAGATATTCTAGCGCAACAGGCTTGGACTTGAATGTAAACGCTGTCCTTCTAGGGTTACTCTTCTTGGACTTCTTTGGTTGAAAAGACCTATAGTTTAGAAGAGGTGCTGGTTGTTTTTCACAGGAAGGGGGGTTGTAGGGAATGGGATGTCTTTAAACACTGTTTAGAAGATCTAGGATATAGTCTCGGATGAGCACCGATGGATAATGTGTGCCATGTGGTCCTGTGGTATGTCAATTACATTGGTCCTCTGATGTTCATGATGGGCCTCGTTGTGTAATTTGTCTTTTAGGCACACGTGTTGTCCTGCTGTGTCTTGTGTACAATTATAGATCTCTTGTAAGTCAGGCTTTAACCCCTTTTGTTGTTCAGTATGCTAAAATGAACTCCAACCCAGCTCCAAAATGTCTTCTCTTAGACATTTTAAGTGGTCCTTTTTTGTTACAATGAGTTTTTAAAAGTACAGATATTATATAAGTTTGCTGCATAAAAATGATTAAATTAAAAAATAATTATCAAAGTGATTTCTGTTTTGCTTGAAGTCATTTTTTGGATTTTTGAGACATTTTGCAGATTACAACAAAAAAAGCATCCAGCATAAAGCACATGATTGCTCTTAAGTCACTTAGATGTACTTATGCAGAGATTACTCTAATCTGTCAGTGTTTCTAGTACCATAGGATGCCTCCTTATTACATTAAATGCAAATATCACAGCAGGGTCCAGCGGGAGCGCTCAGGGTGTTATGAAGATGGACCAGGTAATAAAATGTATAATAAGTGAGATTCATGGCTTTTATAACAGAGCAGATTTGCTGCTTTGACAAAATGCCCATTAGCGTGCCGGCATGGAGCATTTGACCTGTCCTGCAAGCCTTGATCTGATTAGCGGCAGTTGGCCTTTTAGTAGTAAATGGCACATAGACAGATTAGGTTTAGTGATTGTTGGTGTTATTTATCACCTTTGTGGGGTTGCTAAAGACCAGGGTAAGTGAAAGTTAGTCATGGAAGGCAGACAGGGACTCTGTATGACTGTCTAATAAGTGGAGAGTAAAATAATTTCATTTTCTGATGGTTGGACACAGAGATTAAATTTAACATATACATACTTTAATATAAATCCAAATTACTTGCTTGCAAAATATAGTTGTCTCAACTTTGCAATAATATTTTAGATTGGATTATGTCAAAGTCAGACATTTTTATGTAATGTCTGTCATAATGAAGTCAAACGAGCTAAATTTATTACGAAATGTACTGTGTACACATATTAAATGGTAATATTTGAAATATAACTTGGCTCTAGTCTAAATAACATGCCATTTATAAGATACTTCAAAGAATATCATGGTACATGCCCAAAAAAAAATCATGCTATTACCTTGTACCATGTTCCAAAAGAAATAGTGATGTCATACTTAGCCTAAATAAATGTTGATTAAACTATAAATTAATTAAATTTCAGTTTTGATTTTGCCTTCCAACAATAATGAAATCACATTAATGTAGTTAAAATGATAATTGTGCCACATTCTGTTCCTTTTCTTTACAGCAGTGTGCTTGCTTTCTCTCCTCCTTAAAAGCCCAAAGTTAACATAAACAAATACAAATCATGTGACACCATTAATGTTAGTCAGCATAATAATTGTCCAGTAATTGTGGAATTTTGATATCATGATATAAAATATTAGATAACGAAATATACTTGATACATGTAGCTATTGTATTTAACAAACCAATAAACAACAACAAAAAAAACTCTGAATTTTTGCCATAAGCAAGCATCTCCAGGATGTTGTGACGTTCCATGGATTCCGGCTCTAAGACCTCGATCCCTCCTGGCCGTCAGCTGTAAGCCCCCTCTTGTGTCGGTGTCAGGGCTGTCACGCTCTGGTCTGAGTGGTCTCGCTCTCTTCTCTGGACTTCTCTCATTGGGCAGTCAGACAGGAGGCCAGGAGCCCGCCGGGGCCTGCTAATGTTCTCTGACGGAGAAACTCCATGTTTACTGGGCAGTAGAGCAGCGTGACAGGCTAAACCCACTGTGACCTGTCAGCAGACCCCTTGGTCTGACCATGTGACCCTTAACGCTGTTTTTCCTTTCTAGATCAGACTTTTGGAGAAGTTGATGTAGATTCAGTTTGCCAACGCACATTTAGACACAAGTAACTTTTTCTCTGAAAGTTATGATTTGCCTTTATATTAGGGATGCACAATACATACCATATCATTTATCAGCCAGTATTAGATTTTGTTTTTAAATTTATTGTATAGGTTAGTGTTGGATTAAATATTTTGCCTGATATTGGATTTCTGGATATTTGTTTATGCTAATTTGCATATAAGGCTCACTTAAAGTTAAGTAATAATTGAATACCATATAAAAGTGCCTATTAAATAACACTTAAATGTAATTTTTTGCAACTCTCAAAATTGAATATCCATTTTCATACTGTACATTATAATGTTGCGATGTCTAAATTCACATGTAGCATTTTTTTAATTTATCAATTTTTTGTTTTATTTTTACTAAACAAAATGGTGTACATTTTGACATTGGCCAGTTATTGTCTTTCAACAATGTCATGACAATATTGGTTTTTCTGTGTATTCCTATATAATATACATATGTTGTTGGATACTCCTTCAGTGTTGTCATACTAGTCAATGTAAATGCACTGAAGAAAAAAAAAATGGTGTAGAAACAATTTTCATTTAGAAATTGCTAGTAAATTTCATAAATAATTACTACGAAATGGCAAATAACACGGTCACACTTTATTTTAAGGTCAAATTCTTGTTATTAACAAACATCTGACTACAACTTTTGCCTCAATTAACTCTTGCTGTTTATTAATAGTTTGTAATGTAGTTAAGTTTATGTATTGGGTAGGATTAGGGATGTAGAATATGTGCTTTAGTTGTAAACAGTCAATATGTTAATAATAGACATGATGATAAGCAACTAGTTAAAAGTGATAATTGGTCCCTATACTAAAGTGTTACCAATAACACAAGTATAAAACCTAAAATAGTATGTTCATATAAAACGTACTCCAATAGTTTTCATTTGAAACTTCAAAAATTCAAAAAAATTCATTTCAAATTCATTCACCCACAGGATTCATTTTTGTGGCCGAACCACTCGCTTAATGATATGTTGTAGTGATTTGTCTGGTAATCATTGCTATGATTTGAAACATTTGCACCAAATAGTCGAAAGTTGCATTACAACACTCAACCACTATGCAATGTACTGTACAAGTCTGCTATTTCTCTGCAAGGATCATGTGAAAGGGCCTTTAGTTTAAGTGTCCGGCACTGTTTATGGTCTGTGGTGTCTTTGTCAATGGCGTTCAGTGTGATAAACCGCATATGTCGGCTGATGAGGGATGTAGTTCTGCAGGTGTGTCCTACAGATCCTTACAGTTGTAGAACATTAGACTGTGCAGATGTGTTTAGAATGAACTAGTGCCGTCCAGGTGTTTGTGTGTGGGATTGAACCGCCTCACGTGTGGTCCGTGAGGCCCCATCAGGCAGCTGTAGTGGGCCCCCCAAGCACTGAATGCAGTTTCTTGAATAGAGTTGTCACTTCAAACACCACACTGCAGGGCATTTGGAGTCGCTGCTGCATTTTTACAATAATCATTGAAGTTCAGAAGATTCATTTGTCATTTTTGACGTGAACAATTCGTTTGATCTGTGGTTGTGAGAAGGTATGAACGATCTGAGGTAAACATGATGTAGTGTTTGTACTGTTTATTGACCTCTTAGATGTCGAGAAAAGCCCCATCTAATTACAAGAGAAGATCTGTCGGCATTCCACACGTTTCCAAGAGCCTTACTCTAAATGTGGCATGTCCTGGCAGCTCCCTCAAACAGTTACTGTAGTTTTTGCAAGAGAGAGGGGATGAAATGTTATCCTCGCTCCTCGTTTTCAGACTCTTCTCGCTGGCATTTTCCAAACAAAAGAACAAAGTGAGCCCAAGGAGCATACAGTGTCATCTTGCAACATAGTTATACTTTCTTCTGAAAAAAAAAATGTGTGAGAGAAAGTAGCCCTTTTGCAGTATGAAACTGTAGTCTGAATGTGTGTATTGAGTTTCTTGTGATGCTCTCCCCTCCCCCGAGGGCAGTCGGAGCAGCTGGGATGGCCTGGATATGAATCACTAAAAGAAGGGCCAGTCTTCGCTCACTATGGTTGTATGTTCATGCACCTGATGGAATAGTTTGTGTCCTCCTTTCTCCCCCTTTCTCTTTATTGCTCTTTCCCTCTTTCTTTGTTAATATTTGAACGTTTTTTGACCCTCAGCAAAGCTCCTAGCCTTATTGTGGATACAAAAAGCAGCGCTTTATTCGAATAATTTGGCTATATTTTGTAGTAAGGGTTATTGTTGTTAACTACAGCTAAAATAGGTAACACATTCTTGTTAATGGAAATAAATTAAAATTAAAATATAAATATTAGATGAAAAACCTAAAGTAAACAAATTAGAAATGCCACCTTGGCAAATAATTGAAAGTTTAGAAGTTGAAGCACTACACGTAAACGTATTACTTACTAGAAAAGAAATTTAACTGAGTTTAAAAAATTAAAACTAAATAGTAATATTTAAAAAAAAAAAAAAATACAAAAGCTCATAACAAAATTACAACAAAAAATGAAAAATAAAACAAAAAATCTAATTCAAAATATTAAATAAAACTAGAATACTATATAAATA
>JAFVLL020038934.1:0-22290 GCA_021397915.2 Tor tambroides
TCTTTTATTTTACATGGAAATTTTTACAAAAGCAATATTTCTTATTTTGTTTTATATTTAAAAAAAAAAAAAAAGTTTATTACACACACACACACAGAAAAAAGCACAGAAAACCTGGACCTTTAAAACTATATATAAATAAAATAAAAATGTAAAATAATAAATTATTACATTTTTTCTTAAATTATGATATTTTGCTTATATAATATTACAGTGAAATATTACATTAGTATTATTTATTGTATTAAGTAATAATAACAATAACAACAGTTATATTCATATACAATCACAAAATAGTTGGCTAAATTGTGCAACCCAACAGTTAAAAAAAAAAAAAAATCCGTAAAATTTACGGTAAAAAAAGGCAGCTGTGGTTGCTGGAATTTTACTGTAAATATGGTGGCAACATTTGAGCTTTTATGGTTTTAACTTAAATTCACAGTTAAATACTGTAATTTCATTAACTGATATAATGTTAATATACCAACCTATAGATGGTTTCAACAGCAACAACAAACAAACGTTACTGCGCACGTGCACTTTTGTGACCCTAACTTAACTTCCGGTAGACTTACAAATAGAATCAATAACAACAGCCAAGTCCCTCTAGAGTAGATTATTTTTGATAAGATAAATATGTTGAATGTCAATGTCAATTTACAGTTATTCACTGTAAATTATAGCAGTCTTTTTCACTTCCAAAAACGGTATACTACTGTAAAATTACATGTAATGTCCAATACAGTTTTTCACCATACCGTAGGGGAATTTACCATTAACCATTTAACAGGTTTTTACTGTAGCATTTTTACAGTCTTTTACCGTTAAATTCACAAGCACAGCAAACCTGGAAGTTGAAAAAATATATATATAAAATTTAAATCACAAATTTAAATCAGAAAAATTGCAAAAAGACTTCCCTGCCACAACCCCTACATATCAGTCCGCTCAGGTGTGTGTTGTTCATACCCCTGTGGCAGCATCCAGCTCCTTCTGCTTCTCAAACATTTCATCATCTTTGTCCTTCTCAAACTCTTTCTGACATCGATTCAGCAGCAGCTTCCTGAAGTTCACCGTCACTCCAGGTTTATCTGTGGTGGGAACTTTCAGCTGCGATGAGAGACAGACGATAAAACACAAACTAGATGCTGCAGGAGCTGCTTTTGCGATCACAGCATTTATCTCACACACTCACCCGCATAAGGCAATGGCACATGTTGGCGTGGGTGACAGAGAAGTTGGGCTCAGAAATGGCCTTCTCGAAGATGAGGTCGACCACTCCTTTCAGACGCTCCTCTGTGTTGATGGTGAGCTCGGTCACCTGCTTCATCAGCGGCTGGAACATCTGTGGCGTCAGTTTGTTCAGCACGCTCCTCACTCTTTTGAACAGCTCCTGCGTCTTCAGGAACTCGGGGTCGTCCTCATCGACGCAGCCGCTGCACTCCACTGACGGTTTACAGGCCTTCTCCGCTTTATTCAGCTGGACGTCTTCAGTGAGGGAAACACTCGCAATCATCTTCCAGCACTGACCTTGACCTGAATGACTAGGGCCTCTCAGATCAGACGGCTAGTGAGACAGAGAAAGATATGCATTATACTTATAACTTATATATGTCACGAATCCTGGCCTTGCTCTTCCGTTTACTCGCCACCAGATGTCACTCATTCACCACACGGACTCATTCCACACAGCACACCGGACTACAGCTCCCATAACCCATTGCACTGACACAGCTGATTGCGCTCATCGCGCACAGCTGATGCTCATTCACAATCACACACACTATTTAAACCATGGACATTCTCAGTCTCATCGCCGAGTATTGTATTGCGATTATCACTCTCCTAGCGATAGCAACATTACGGAGCCTTTGTCATAGTCTTCCCAGCCGGCATTTCAACGTTGATTCACCGTTGAAACAACGTCAGGTACCATGGTTGAATCAACGGTGAATTACCTTTCGATTTTGCAAAACGGATCAACGTTGATATTGTGACGTTGTTTCACCGTTGAAATCGTGACGTTGTTTCACCGTCTTACCTTCAGCATTGGTGAATTAAGGTCGTTCTGTAGACGTTGGATTAACGTTGAATTATGTGTTGATTTTGCAAATTGAATTTATCATGATAACACGACGTTGTTTCAATCGTCGTATTTAACATGAGTGAATACAAACGTACGTCTAATTAGAACCTAGTTTGCATTTAGGATCAACAATTGCATGCTATAAAGTTTAAAAATCAAATGACTGCAGTAATGGCTTACAATCAATCAACAAATTATCATGTTGTTGAATATTACAAACAACTGCTTGGCTTGAAGCATACTGTATAAAAACATATGAAAATAATCTTAACTTTAGTTTTGCGTGCTGTTTGTGCTTGGATGTATTGTTAAACCTGTAGAACTGGCAGCAATGGTTTACAATCAACTTTCTGATAAACCACTTCTCACAATACGCTGAGAAAAATGCTGGTAAAAACAGGCAGTTTTGCTTTAGAAACACACACTGTATAAAACAGACAGTGTTTTATCCAAACTTTCAGCTTCTCTTCTCTTCATGTGCAGTAAGCCATGCAAAGTTGATACATAAAACTGAAATCAAATACAACATTTAAAGACTCAAAGTTTGTACCATAACATGCATATTTTGCGCTGGACTTCAAAAGGAGAACCCTGTACTCTTTTGACTGAACCAGTTGATCTTTTATTTTGGTGGAAATCTATAGTTTCTGTGAAAAAACATGTTTTACTAATGTGTTCATTACAAGAGATTTGTACATTTGTGCAGTGAGAATGTGTAGAACAGTTCGAGAATGGAACCTGCAACAGAAACCATGTCGGTGGTAAAGGATAGGACTGTCTGAGTTTTGTCGACAGCCAGAGGAAATTCTTTACGCAGGAAAAACGCTGCCTTGAATGAAATGCATTTAATATTTTAAGTAGAAATGTTTCTTCAAATTCTGATAAAATGTTAGAACCAACTGCCTTGTGCATATAGCGTGGTTGTGCTTTGGGTGATCCTTGAAAGAGTCCCAGCTCTAGGTCCTTTCTGATGCCGTCCCCTCCTCTCTCTCACACTTGTGCACTTTCTGTACTGTCCTGTATGTATAAACAACAAAAACACCAAAAATAAATACTCATAAAATATCAACTTTGATATTGTGAAACATCTTTAATGAAACAGCTGCAGTTAATTTAATATTGCAAACTTTCATCTGAATACATTAAATAGGTGTTTAATGAATAGTGTTGTGCACTTTTTTTCCAACCCCACTGTTATTTAACTTAAAGTGAAAATATTGTATGTGATTTGTTTTGCATTCAGTTTTCAGTTAAAGATATTTCACAATATCAAAGTTGATATTTTATGAGTATTTATTTTTGGTGTTTTTGTTGTTTATACATACAGGACAGTACAGAAAGTGCACAAGTGTGAGAGAGAGGAGGGGACGGCATCAGAAAGGACCTAGAGCTGGGACTCTTTCAAGGATCACCCAAAGCACAACCACGCTATATGCACAAGGCAGTTGGTTCTAACATTTTATCAGAATTTGAAGAAACATTTCTACTTAAAATATTAAATGCATTTCATTCAAGGCAGCGTTTTTCCTGCGTAAAGAATTTCCTCTGGCTGTCGACAAAACTCAGACAGTCCTATCCTTTACCACCGACATGGTTTCTGTTGCAGGTTCCATTCTCGAACTGTTCTACACATTCTCACTGCACAAATGTACAAATCTCTTGTAATGAAACACATTAGTAAAACATGTTTTCACAGAAACTAGATTTCCAATGTAAAATAAAAGATCAACTGCCTTCAGCCAAAGTAGCACAAGGGTTTCTATTGCAAGTGCAGCGCAAAATATGCATACAGGTACAACACTTTGAGTCTTTAAATGTTGTATGGATTTTACAGGTTTTTAACAATACATCCAAGCACAAACACTGCAAGCTAAAGTTTGGGATTATTTTCATCTGTTTTATACAGTATGTTTCCAAAATAAAACTGCTGTTTTATAATTTTCAGCGTGTGGTAGTTTATTGAAGTTGATTGTAAAGCCATTGCTGCCAGTTCTACAGGTTTTTAACAATACATCCAAGCACAAACACCGCAAACTAAAGTTTAAGATTATTTTCATGTGTTTTATACAGTATGCTTCCAAAATAAAACGGTTGTTTTACAATATTGAGCATGTGGTAGTTTATTGAAGTTGATTGTAAGCCATTGCTGCCAGTCATTTGATTTTTAAACTTTGTGTGTTGATCTAAATGCAGACTAGGTTCTAATTGAACGTACAGTTGTGTATTCACTCATATTGAAATTACAACGGTGAAACAACGTCGTGTTATCAACGTTGATTCAATTCGCAAAATCAACACATAATTCAACGTTAATCCAACGTCTACAGAACGACCTTAATTCACCAATGCTGAAGGTAAGACGGTGAAACAACGTCACGATTTCAACGGTGAAACAATGTCATGATTTCACGGTGAAACAACGTCACAATATCAACGCTGATCCAATTTGCAAAATCGAAATATAATCCAACGTTGATTCAACCATGAATGACGCTTGATCACCTGTGTGAATCAACGTTGAAATGCCGGTAATGTCCAAGAACAGCTTCATATTGTCTTTAATCAGATGAGAATATGGCTATTAAATAAACTATTTGATGATTAAGTTCGAGTTTTTTTATTTTTAGACAGAATTTTGTGTAAAAAAATGAAAAGGGGACAACAGCAGCAATACATTCAAGGTTTCTTTGAGAAGAAACCATGTCAAAGACAGGTAAATACAGTGCAGTGCAGGTCAGAGCCAATCCACCCAGCAGGGCCAAGCTGGCCAGCAAATTAGCAAGTCAGAGCCAGCCACAGAGGGTCAGTGAGGACTACACCAGCCATCTATCTGCAGCAACGGGTGAAAGTCAGAACATGAAATTTTTTTACAAAAAGTTCACTAGACACAAACACACACACACCATCTGTTTGGACAATATAAGTTGAGAAGAAGTATTGTCTGATCAGTGGTTTTTATTTATAAAAAGAGAGATGAGTTGTCCAGGCACTTGTGCAGTGCCATTTTTATGTGATTTTTACATGACACTTCTTATGGGCCCCCCTGGCTGGTTCTTGGTCCCCCCTGTGCCACCCCATTAAAAAAATCCTAGAATCGCCCCTGCACACCTGATGTCAGTGTAAGTGATGTCAGTAACTTAATTAGTTGCTAGATGTTCTCCCAGCTGAATCTTTTCAAAATTTCTTGCTTTTCATCCCTTTTTTGACCCCGTACCAACTTTTTTTGAGACCTGTAGCAGGCATCTAATTTGAAATGAGCTCATTTTGTGCATAAAATTGTAAAATTTCTCAGTTTAAACGTGTTATGTTATCTATGTTCTATTGTGAATAAAATATTGGCTCATGTGATTTGAAAGTCTTTTAGTTTTCATTTTATTCAAATTTAAAAAACGTCCCAACATTTCTGGAATTCAGGTTGTAATAACATTTGGCTCATTTTGTATGCTGACTGCAGTTGACAGATTTTTCCAGGGAGGATCACATCACATAACTCAAAGCTAACGAAATAAAGATGATAGCTTACAAAGACACCTAACAGTCACACACACACAGAACTAACATAAACACAAAATGAACACCAATCTAGCCACTAACTCAAGCTAAAATGATGACTAAACTGTGGCAAATGATTCAAAGGAAACTAAGTCTGAATGGTTTATAAGAAACACTCCTTTCACAAACGTCAGATCTCATCCAGTAAACATTTTCTTGGCCAAATTAAGGAGCAGATGTTTATGTTAGTGAGTGCTTGAACTGTGTGTCGTCAGTGAAGCGGATCATTCTCTCAGTTTTACAAGCCTGTACAGTCAGTGACTCCCTGTGCTTACAGTGACTGCAGCTTCTCATTAGGTACTGTCAGAACAGCACACAGCCCATGAGTACAGCCATTTAAACATGAGTCTTTAGATGATCCTCAAAACATGAATGGTTGGACACCTTTTTTGCCTTCACGATTTTTATTTTACATAATTCTGCTGTGTGACAACTAATGTTATAGAAGTAAGCTGCAAGCAGTGAATTATTAAGTGTCTCTTTGGGGAAGTATTATTGTTTGTATTATATTAAAATAAATAGCCTTCATTCAAATCTTCATTTCAGTTGGACAGCAATACATCCAGCCATGTCTTGAAACTCGACAAATATGTTTCCAAAATATCATTAATGTATATAAAAACGATCTTCAAGTATTTTGGAGACCACAGATTGCTTTGTAAACTGATTAAACTCTATGAAACTAAAAAATGAATTCCTAAATGCATTTTTTTTTTTTACTATAAGTCTATTAATAAATCTACTAAACCATTTACATAGATTTTAATATTTGACGCCCAAAATGATCCTGTCTGGTGGACAACATTAGTAGGCCTATTATACACCCTCATCTATCCTTTCCACAGATATAAATTGATAGATTTTTTTAAATTTCTGTTGCCCAATGAGCATAAAAAACTCATTAAATGTTTCCCCAGAATGCCCTGTTGTCCATGTGTATTCATTTTTGTGAAGTTTGGACTTTGTACACACAAAATATAGCCTAAGTACAGCAAATATATGTGACCCTGGACCACAAAACCAGTCTTAAGTCGCTGGGGTATATTTGTAGCAATAGCCAAAAATACACTGTATGGGTCAAAATTATCCATTTTTCTTTTATGCCAAAAATCATTAGGATATTAAGTAACAATCATGTTCCATTAAGATATTTTGTAAATTTCTTGCCGTAAATATATCAAAACTTCATTTTTGTTTGGTAATATGCATTACTAAGAACTTCATTTGGACAACTTTAAAGGCGATTTTCTTAATATTTTGACTTTTTTGCACCCTCAGATTCCAGACTTTTAAATAGTTGTATCTCGGCCAAATATTGTCCGATCCTAACAAACCATACATCAATGGAAAGCGTATTTATTCAGCTTTGAGATGCTGTATAAATCTCAATTTTGAAAAATTGACACTTAAGACTGGTTTTGTGGCCCAGGGTCACATATAGGATCTTATCTGCAAAACGATTCTGCTAAACAAGGAATTTTTTTTGGCTCTGTATGCCACCAGAACAGAATTAAAAATGAAACAATCAAGATAAAATTGAAGTGCACACTTTAAGATTTAATTCAAGGGGCTGAACAAAAAATAACATTACATGCTTAGGAATTACAAACATTTTTATACACAGTCCACCCATTTTCAGGCGCTCAAATGTAATTGGACAAATAAATATAATCATAAATAAAATATTATTTTTTTATATTTTACTGAGAATCCTTTGCAGGCAATGACTGCCTTAAATCTTCTCTATATAATGACTAAATGTGTGAACGTGTATTAACTCGTTTATTGAACTGTAAAACAACATTGTAGTGCTGAATATCTGCACTTACCTACTGTATGGCAATGGTGATGTACACCAGCACAATTATTGCTCGTATTTTATTGTTTAAATATGTAAAGAAAACATTAATACATCAACATGTTTTCCAGAAAGATCTATCCAACATCTTAATGAGCGTCCTTTCCCTCTCTAAAGCAAACAAACTGACCTCTAAAATAAAATAAATTTTTAAAAAATCCATTATGAAATATTCTTTGATTAAGATCAGAAATTATACTTAAAGCGATTTTGGATTAAATCCGTCGGACTTTTATCATAGAAATTGTTTAACCACAATCCCTCACTACCGGAAGCACCGGTCACTAAGGGAAGGCCGGGCAAACGGTCCACCCATTACCATCGGGAGAACATGGATTGCTGCTAAATTGGAGATATATACGATTACAGCAAGAGTCAAGCCTAGGTATTACAATCACTGTGTATTCTTGCGTTTAATGAGGTGTTTGCATTAATGCTGTAATTGCATTAAAGCGTCATCCTCTGTAGGGCGTGCAGCTCGCGCTTCTGTGCACTGATGTTGAAATCATTAAATCGGGCAGTGTTTTCTCAGCATATCTGTGTTATCAGACGCTGACAGTGTTTTTGTCTGCTGTAAATAGTCGCTGTCTCGTGCATTTGAACTGCACTGATCATATGATCACATCGCGCAGCTGATCTGATGCTGATTTTTACTTGCATTGATCGCTTCGGTGTGCTGGTTCCCATAGAAACGCTTCAGAAATGCATCACTGATCTATAATAGAGATCATTATATAGATCATCAATGATCGCAATACTAGCACTCAGGTGACTAGAGAGGTACTGTTTACTGATAGACTGACTACAAAAAAAGTGGTTTGATATTATTGTTACCTTTTAAATATATGCTCTAATGATGTATTTTATGTTTTATAGTTGTTTTAATGTTTACATTTAGACGAAAAGCCTATACTAGGCCGTTTAATATGATATTGTGACAACTTACCCCAAATAGTGTAACAACATGCCCCACTATTGGAGTCAGTGAGCTATATGTATGTTTGTTTGTTTGTTTATAAAGATGTAGACTTACCCTGAGGATTTTTTACTGGTGTAAAATGTGTGACAACAAGCCCCAGTCTCCTCTGTTTGTCTAGCCTGTCAGTTCATGTACCTCAAGATGGGAGGCTGGAGTGTGTTTGTGACCTGCTGCGTTTGGGCGATTCTTCTCCTGGCTCTGTTTGGTGATTCACTGGCATCTGCGCCTGAGTTTGATCCCTACAAAGTTCTCGGAGTGTCCAGACAAGCCAGCCAGGCCGAAATCAAGAAAGTCTACAAGAGGCTCGTGAGAGAATGGTGAGTGATAGGATGGGAAGAATAGGATTGCTGTGAAGAAGGTTTGGTTTCTTTTGTTTCATCCACAATGGTTAGCTTTCTTCTCTTTGACCGTCTTCTCTTTAATATAGCGTAATAATTGTGTAACACTCTCATGATGATGTCCAAATGAAAATGTTTTCACACTTTATCCATAGGCACCCAGACAAAAACAAAAGTCCAAGGGCAGAGGACATGTTTATCAAGATCACTAAATCATATGAGGTAGGATGGTTGCGTTATTGGAAATAAAAAAAACACCTTGCCATTTTTACCGAATACTATACAAGTGTATGTGTGTGTGTGTGTGTACATACAAAAGTTTGGTATCTAAATGTTTTTTTTTTTTAGTTTCTTATTCTCACCAAGGCTGTATTTATTTGATCCAAAAAACAGTAATAGTTTAAATTGTTGTAATATTTCATAATAACCATCTTCTATTTGAATACATTTTAAAATGTAATATATTCCTGACTGTTATGGTAAAGCTGAATTTTCAGCATCATTACTTCAGTTTTCAGAGTCACATGATCCTTAAAAATCATTCTAATGTGCTGATTTGCTGCTCAAGAAACATTTATTATTATTATCAGTGTTGCCAACTGTTTCACATTAGAGAACTGTGTTTAATATCTTCATATTTTTGTGGAAACTGTGAGACTTTTTTCAAGGATATTGATAAATAGTTCAAAAGAACAGCATTTATCTGAAATAGACATTTTTGTTTATAACATTATACATTTTTTTACTGTCTTACTGAACTTTTGAACGCTAGTATATTTATGTGCACAAAATATCTGCTGTAAAATGGCAAAAATTATAATGTATAATTACTTACATGCAATGAATTGTAATTATAAAATAAAACAGATGTATTGTATTAAATAGGGCCCTATGAAATCCTATGAATTTTTTTCTAAATTCAGTTTTTTCCGTTTTAATTTTTCTGGATTCTGTTTTTTTCCGTTTTAATTTTTCTGGACTCCTTTTTAATGGTCAAATTAAATTTTATTAATCAAAAAGCATGTCTAATTAACTAAAATAATGAAACTTATACAATTTAACATTAATTTATTAAAAGAGTTACAAAAATTACATCATGTTTAGGGCCGTATGAAATGTTTTATTTTTTCCTCACCTTATGTTTTATTGTTACCAAATTCTGTGTTTTAGCATGTCTAATTATTTGAATGCATACAGATAATTTTTATTTATTCTTGCAGTAGCCTTATGAAATGTTTTTTTTCCCCCTCAGAAATTCTGTGTTGTGTATTTAAATTTTACTGGTTATCAGATGAAGGCATAAAACATTGATTTAATTTATATTTTAATTAATGAAAATTAAACATTAAATTTTTTGGCAAGTAAAGGGGATTTACTATTAAAATTAAAATATTTTGTGATTATTTCTTAAAAAAAAATAAAGTTGTATTATTTTTTAACAGTAGTAGTAAATAGTAGTAGTGGTATTACGTACATTCTACTAAATCAGTGGTCTCCAGCCCTGCTCCTGGAGAGCTACCATCCTGCAGATTTCAGCTCCAACCCCAATCAAACACACCTGAACCAGCTAATCAAGGTGTTCAGGGCTACTTGATAATTACAGACAGGTGTGTTGCAGCAGGGTTGGAACTGAAGTCTGCAGGATGGTAGCTTTCCAGGAGCAGGGTTGGAGATCCCTGTACTAAATAATAGTAATATTGCCTATTTCTGGCACAATGTCTTTAAAAGTTAAACCGAACTTTTATTTTGACGGGTTGCCGTGAATACCTTTAAAGTACTGTGTGTATATGATATGACGCTAGTTTTACTCAAATGAAATGGTAAAATGCTCGTAAAGTGACTCTCAGAGCAGTTTTGGAGATATTGTTCATGTATTTATGTCCTCATTGAGACGGCAGATGCTGAAATCACCGCGAGCGCCACGCGCGCTGTGTATGTAACTAGTAAACAAAACCGCGCGTCTGCTCCATTCATACAGAGACGCGCAGAACATGCAGGATTCATATTTAAATCGACTTTTGCGGCTTAATATTTACAGATACTAGTCCATATCGCGATTTGATTTAAGTGTAATGACCTACTCTTGATTAATTCATCCAAACTTGGACAAATTCCGTGACATTCCGCGTTAATCTGTAAATTCCGTTTTTATGACTGGATTCCGCGATTCCGTCCGTTTTCTGCATCGCGGAAATCATAGGGCCCTAATTATACCACTATAGTCACAATTTTTAATGAAATATTTATCTAAAATTTATAGCATGTGAGTGGTTACAATTGAAGGTTTTTTATTGCGTAAATTTGGCAAATCTGCAATATTTTCTTGTAAATGTACATTTACACATACGCACAAATGATCATAAATATCTGCTTGTTAATTAGACTTGTTTAAGGGTTTAAATGCAAGAAATCAATGACACAACTTGTGGCATTCCTTTTTGACAAACATTTGGACACACATAATGCACTTTGATTTTGGCGCCACCCTTCTGTGAATATAAAAAATACACAAAAAAGAGGACATTC
The DNA here is from genome assembly GCA_021397915.2 of Tor tambroides. Lineage (NCBI taxonomy): Eukaryota > Metazoa > Chordata > Actinopteri > Cypriniformes > Cyprinidae > Tor > Tor tambroides. The sequence continues at coordinate 11,340 of JAFVLL020038934.1, forward strand.
GAGCAATAGTTTTAAAAGAAATTCTGGAATTGTCAAAAGTCTGCTGGAAGAAGCACAATAAAACATTTTTGCATCATCTGGCAGACTTTTGCTGACAGACAAACAGGGATGTTTGTGTGCAGGTAAGACATTGTAACAGTACAAAGCTGGTCGAAAATTTGCAAACTGGTGGAATTGGTGTAAGATGCATGTAAACATTTGAATATGTCTTCAGGAGTAAGCATGCCTATTGAATTGAATGTGATTTACTTTCCATAGATTCTTTCCAATGAGGAGAGAAGGGAAAACTATGACCGGTTTGGTCAAATGGACGAGAATCAAAACTTTGCCCGAGCACCGCAGGGCTTCAGACATTATCATGACAGCTTTTACTTCGATGAGTCGTTCTTTCACTTCCCTCGGACGAGTCGGGATTTCACAGAGAGCAAGCACCTCCTTCACTACAACCAATACATCAGTGAGGTGCTGCCAGACAGTTTCAAGAGACCCTACCTGATCAAGATCACGTCAGAGTGGTGCTTCACCTGCATCCATATTGAGCCCGTATGGAAGGACACTGTGCAAGAGCTGGAGCCGTTGGGTAGGTTCTTCAGGATTTTCATCCTCACAGTTAATTCCAGTAGAATTGGGTGATATTCTAATAAGCATACAATGGCATAGCATGCAAATATTGGGCAAAATAGTCTTTGACAATATTTTCAATTAAATGATATAATCAGAATACTCAGAATATAATCTACTGGTTTGTTTTTAGGGGTTGGTATTGGTGTGGTGGACATTGGATATGAGAGACAGCTGGCTAACCATCTTGGTGCCCACAGCACACCGTCCATACTTGGTTTAATCAATGGCAAAGTCACTTTCTTCCACTACGCTGTGGTCAGGGAACACTTGAGACAGTTTGTGGAAAGCCTTCTACCCCAGAAGCTGGTGGAGAAGGTAGGTGTATCCTTAATTATATATTTAATTATTAATGATTTTAATTATGAGGTGAATTTTACTATAGGTTCCACTTAACTCAAGCACTGGCTCTTGTTGCAATGAATATGGACTGTCAGTTAAACATTCATATAAATGCAGCTAAAAAGAGTTCATAATTGAAGGTTTATTTGCTTTTTCTCTTTCGTTTCCTTTTCCTTCACTTTTCCTTTTTCTTTGACCCTTTCAATTCTTTTTCACTTCCTTTTTCCCCCTTTTTCTCATTCTTTTCCGTTTCTTCTCTTCTTTCCCTCTCCGTTTCCCTTTCTTTTTCCCCTTTTGTACTTTTTCCCCCATTCCCTTTGTCTCTCTTATTCCCTTGTGGCTCTTTTCCCTTTTCCATTCCCTTTCCCTTCCCCCCTTTCCCGCTTTCTTTACTTCTTTATTCTTTTCTTTTAGGTGACAGATAACAGCTACCTCGAGTTTTTAAACAGTTGGCATGAGGAGAATAAGCCAAGAGTGCTAATGTTTGATGTAGCATCTAATATCCCTCTTTTGTATAAGGTGAGTGTTCCTTATATTAGCTGTTCAAACAGTCTGCCATTAAAATCTGTGTTCTTGACACAAGTTGTTATATCCTCTTGTTTGCAGCTCGCCGCGTTTGCCTATAAAGACTATGTACGGTTTGGCTATGTGGACATGGGCCTGACTGAGACCTCCAAAGTCGTGCAGAGGTTTAACATCAACACATATGCTCCCTCCATGTTCCTGTTCAAAGAGAACACAGACAAACCGGCTGATGTTATACAGGTGAGGCCCAGCTCTCCGTTTGCAAACACCCAACTGTAGTTTTTCTCAAAAACTGTATACCGGCTGTTTTGTTTTTGCTAGACAAGTCGGTAACACTTTATTTTGATTGTCTAAAGTGGACTTTCTACTGACAGTAAGTAACTTTGCAACTACATGTCAACTAGCAGTCATTAGAGTATTAGTAGACTCTCTGCTTAAAGGAACACTCCACTTTTTAGAAAATAGGCTCATTTTCCAACTCCCCAGGAGTTAAACAGTTGAGTTTTACTGTTTTCGAATCCATTCAGCCGATCTCCGGGTCTGGCAGTAGCACTTTTAGCGTAGCTTAGCATAGATCACTGAATCTGATGACCTTTAGCATCTCGCTCAAAAATGACCAAAGAGTTTCCATATTTTTCCTATTTAAAACTTGACTCTTCTGTAGTTACATCGTGTACTAAGACTGACGGAAAATGAAAAGTTGCGATTTTCTAGGCCGATATGGCTAGGAACTATAATCTCATTCCGGCGTAATAATCAAGGAACTATATCATAACTAGTTACCTAGCTGGGGACTACTTTCAGGCTCTGTATAATATCATTGCGCCTGCTGCACCCATGGTACGGCAGCAAAGTTCCTTGATTATTACGCTGGAATGAGATTATAGTTACTATCGGCCTAGAAAATCGCAACTTTTCATTTTCCGTCAGTCTTAGTACACGATGTAACTACAGAAGAGTCAAGTTTTAAATAGGAAAAATATCGAAACTCTTCGGTCATTTTTGAGCACAATGCTAATGGTCTAATTAGATTCAATGATCTATGCTAAGCTACGTTAAAAGTGCTCCCGCCAGACCCGGAGATCAGCTGAATGGATTCGAAAACGGTAAAACTCAACTGTTTAACTCTTGGGGAGTTGGAAAATGAGCCTATTTTCAAAAAAAAGTGGAGTGTTCCTTTAATATCTTCTAACACTTTATTTTGATGGGTCCACAACATGCAACATACTGACTATGAGAAACTTTGCAAGTATATGTCAGCTTATTCTACTAACCCTAAAGGTCATTGCACACTGAGTCTGAAATTTTTGCGTGCGTTTTTCTGTTTTTTCGTATTCCTCATCTTTTCCTATCAAAATGCATGCTACGGATGTGAAAACGCAGAAAACCGAACCTGATCCAAAATTTTTTATGACGGACGAAAGTTTCGGAGGCAGTGTGTAAACGTGATTGACACAACGTGAGGTCGTATTTATTTTTTAACGTGCGAAGATTTTGGACTCTGTGTGCAATGACCTTAAACCTACCCTATTGTGTGTTAATAGACATGTAGTTGCAAATTAATGAGAATTAGTTGACATGTAGTTACAAGGTTATTTATAGTTAGTATAATGTCTAAAGCGGACTATCGTAATAAAGTGTAACCGACAAGTCCTTTTTTATTTTCTTCCTCAGGCAAGAGGGATGAAAAAGCAGATATTTGACGAGTTTGTGTCCAGTAATCGTTTCCTGCTGGTGCCGCGACTGGTGAATCAGAAACTCTTCGATGAGCTGTGTCCAGTTAAACAGTTCCACCGTCGCAGGAAGTAAGAAATCTCACCTCTTATCTGTAGCATCGGGTGTCAGTGGACTTACTGTTTGGCTCTGAGAAAACTTCATCTCCCTGTCTTTCTGAATGACAGGTACTGTGTTCTTCTCGTTACTGGTGAAGAGGAGCAGTTTGTGTCAGTGAATGAGGCGTTCTTTGACTTCGCTTCTTCCAACACTAAAGACGTTCTCAGGTTTGCTTATGTTTACCAGAGACAACAGCAGCCTCTCTGTGACGCCCTGCTCAAAAAGGAAGACACAACCCCGCCACAGGTCAGAGACATTCATGTGCTAATACACGCACTCCATTTAGTCACCTCCTGTGATGCCTTATGAATTCACCTCTTCTGCATATGACTTCAGGTGATTCTCCTGGAGAGACGCAACCCTACAGGAAGGGTGTTGTATCGGACAGTGACAGGTGGATGGAATGGGAGTGATGATGATAAGCTCCGCCTCCACAAGCAGCTTGAGATTCTGCAAAGAGACCCCTCCTGCCTTACCCATGATGCCATGCTGCCCGAACTCAACAATGAGTTCGCCTCTGTAAGTCATGCAGAGGGTGGTGAAGGGCTAAGATTGTCTTTAGGACTTTGTGATTAGATTCCAAAATATATTTTAATGAATGTGTTGTTGAACCTCAAGATTGATTACATGAAGGTCTAAGAGGCAACGAGAGAAATAATTAACAGTAATAACGTATTGTTTTATTATTATTATTTCAGATGTTTCTGATTCAGTGGATAAATACAGCATATGATTACATCGCTCAATTTTACTTTGATCTTCTCTACTCTAACTGGTGAGTACAATCATAAAGTGTTCATGGTCCTGTTTGCACGCAGTTCTTAGCTCTTTTCCACCAGAATGGTTTACGTTCTAGACCCAGAGCAAAAGCTTGGCCAGCGCTCGACCAGGCAAACTGGATCCTGTTGCAAACCAGCCACATTTTTCCACAGATTTGAGAAATGAACATTGTTATTTGTTACATTGTTACTTTTCTAATAATTCAATGGACTGGAATTATTCCACTTGTACTACAGTTACCACACCTCAAACATCCAGATGTTGTATTTCAAGACATTCGACAGGTTTTTGCCCTTAAAACGCTTTTGCATCTAGGACTAATTTCTGAAGCATCTCAATCCCAGCTTCTGTTGTTAATTCCAAAATGTCATTTTAGACCTAGTAACGAAGGTTGAGCCACTGATAGCAGATTAATGCAGTTATTAATGCAGTTCTGAGAGAGAGAGAGATATTAAGCGTGTGTGACTCTGAGTCTGTGCGCCTCTCAACAGTGTTCGGCAGCAGCGTCTCTATTAATAGCGAAACTGTAAGTTCATCCGCTTCAAGAACAGTGCCGTTGTTACCTCCTCGCTAGTGAGAAATATCCTGTAGCCTTCAAGCTGCTAAACTATTTTACTGATAAAATCGTCAGAGCGTGTGTGTGTCTGTACTGTAGGTATGTGCGTTTAAAGAAAAAGCATTCAACAGGTCTGTAGTATAATATTACAATATCTGCAGTGGGCTATAAAGATTATAAGAGAGACTGAAAAAGTGTAAAAGATGTTGTGTGCAAAAATGTTTTAAATGTGATTGACAACAAATAATATCAGCCTAAATGATAATGGCATTTGATGGCTATTTTCAGGTTTATTTTTTGATTTGCCGATTAGCGGCCCTACAAATTTTTTTATAAATGAGAAACTTAAGAGCACTCTGTTATGTCATGTTCTGCTTCCCCCAGGCGTGAGATGATGCCCGTACTGTCTCTGATCTTCTCTGCTCTTTTCATCCTGTTTGGGACTGTAATCATTCAGGCCTTCAGGTAGAACAGATTTTGTTATATCACAGTGCTTTTGTAAGGAGAGTTGGTTGGTTGGTTGATTGATTGATTGATTGATTGATTGAATGAACAGCGACGCTGGGGAAGACAAACCAGCCAAACAAAAGGCCACTGATCCACCAAAGACAGCAGAGAGCTCTCCAGGACAAGAGAGCACTTCAAGGTAAGACACTGCTTGCTTGAGAATAAAATATAGTAACAGCAAGTCAAATAGAGATTTTGAGATCACAGATGTGTTTAGATGTTCATTAGCTGAATCGCTAACAGTTGGTTTTCCTGTTACAGTCGTCCACCGAAGAAGAATTTTGTGGAGGTGACGGAGCTGACGGACATCACCTACATGAGTAACCTAGTCAGGTTAAAGCCTGGTCACATCAACGTTGTGCTGATCCTCACTGATGCTTCTAAGCAAGTACTGCTCAGGAAGTTTGCCAAAGAAGTGTATTCGTTCTCAGGGTGAGGCCTTTGTATGTGTTTGAGAGAATGCTAAAACCTGTTTCTGGAGATCAACCTTTTTACAGAGTTTAGGCTGTCATCCATTCAACTCAAAACTGTCCTTCTTAGAAGGCTACTTGAAGCTTAGCAGACATGCAAATCAATGCTAGCATTCATCATCTTCCATTAAGCTTTAGACAACTGAACCAAGGTCAAAGATGTTGCATAGACATATTCCAAATCTGCGATAGCTGTGTTTCCCAAAAACATTGTAAGCATCATTGTGAACATTGGCACCAATGGTTTCTACGATCAACATGGGGTTCCAGTGCTTTTAAGAAATGCAGCCTGGGTTCATTTGAAATCATTTGGATTTCAGAAAAGCACAACAGGACCCATTATTCCAAACTTCTAATTGGTCAACATGCACAATTAAAAGGTACTTTACTTACGTAAAACCTAACGCCCCATTCACACGGGGCATCGGCGTCAACGCTTGACGGAGGGCGTCTCTGAAGCTTGGTGCTGAGGCGACCGTAATAGTGACAACAGCCAATCACATTACTTTTCTGGTGTTGCATGAACGGAATTGAATAGCGTCTGCGCTAGGGTATTTGCATAAGGCGATCTGATTGGCTGACGCCTGCGTTGGCGCTTAAAGTTGAAAAGTTTTCAACTTCTGCCACGAGCAACGCCAGTGAAGCGAGGCGATGGACCCACAATTCAGTTCGGCACCGTTTGACGTCAGTCCATTCAAAGTAAACGAGAGGCGTTGACGCCGACGCCCAGTGTGAATGGGGCGTAAGTCCTTGCAATGCGCCATCGCCTGTAAATGGTTTTTATTTGTTGCTGAATGGACAAATAATCCGAAATAACATTCTGTACCTTAAAAACATCAAATAAATTTGAGTAACTTTTTATTTTATTTTTAGATATTTATATTTTGCAGGAGTGCCATTGCAGGAGTCATTTATTTTTTACACTTCCCTCGCACACATTGATATCTTTCCTCCTGCACTCAGCAATTCAAAACTGATCTCACAATATTGATTGTGTACCTCAACTGTAAACCCTAGTAATGTATTTATGCATTCCAGACAAAATCAAAATGTTTGAAATTTAAATTTCGCACTTCTGACACAAAAATGTTCATTCCAAACAACTCAACCCAGAATTCTTCCACCTCCTCTTGGAACACCCAATGGAACTTTGTTTGAATAGAATGTCGAATGAAGCTTAGTACCAGCAAAGACTATAGAATACCCAAGACGTGTCACTTGTATAGTTTTGAATGGGGAAAAATGCAATGCTTAATATGGCCGCTCAATCGCAGGAAGCCCCGCCTTCTGAATGAAATAGCCAATTGCTAATCGGTAAAGTCAGCGCGTCACAACAGATGCTGTTAGAAGTCCCGGTTGCTATAGAAACAGTCAGCGCTCTGAGACGCACGCTCAGGACTGCGCATGCGCACTGGCTGATCTAGCCTGAGAAACAAGCTTTTATAACGCTATTTGAGCAAAAGAAACAACATTTATGACACAGTTGTTGTCCGATTTCATTGGTGATTTCAAATATGAAATTTAATCGTAAGCTTAGTGAACAGTTTTGGAGAATTTGATGTTTCCCCATACAAAGTGATAGGAGCTGCACTTGGATGCCCGAGAGGCGTTTCAAAGATGGCCGCCAAGTGACATGACTTGTCTTAAAGAGACTTTGGTACCGGTTCTTGATTCTGATTGATTGGTTTGAAGCTGTTGTAAATTACTCTACAAACATACACCTCTTTGTTTCTGCGTTTGTGTGTTGCTTGGCAACCACAACTGTTTCTGAGGAACTACATTGTTTGGCGGAAGAATGGTTTTATTAAGCTCATTACGTTTTATTTGTTTTGTTTTATTTTGTGAAACCTTTATACGTATATGGAATAACCATTTTATAAAGGCAATAAGCCCCTTGAAACCGTGGTTTACACTGAATTCATAACAGCTAAGGGGATTTTAGGCACTCCGCTCTGCGTCTTGCCTAACAACACCCCTTAGCTGTTATAAATTCACTGTAAACCACAGCTTCTTGGGATTTATTGCTTTATTCTTACTCTAGGGGTCGGGTGTCTGAACTTGAGTTGTGTTTCAGAGGTCATATACAAGTAAAAAGTTGCAGAGTTCTGATTTCCAGTCATGGAGCTTTCCAGACAACTCAAACTGGAATTCTCTCACCACCAAACAATGGAGCATCATTTGAATGTGAAGTCGAATGTCCATTCATTCCTATTTACACATCTGGAAAAGTAGCATTACGTTACTGGAATTAAACACTGAAAGAAAGTACATCTCCAGAAGCTGTATTGAGCATTTTTGTTTTCAACTTTAAATCATGCTAGAAACAAATCCAAAGGAAACTATCCCTCCTTCCTCCCGCAGGTCTCAGACTCTTCACTACTCCTTTTTAAATGTGGACAAGCACAGCCAATGGATGGATTCCCTCATGGAGTCTGCTCCTGACGCCAGACCGTCAGACAGCTTGGACGAAGAGGAAGAAGAGGACAACTCCACCTCCACCTCCAACAAATCAGACTACACTGGCCACGTCCTGGCGCTCAACGGCCACAAGAAATACTTCTGCATATTCAGACCGGTCTTCACAGGGGAGGAAGCTGAATGTAGTAGGTGGTCCGACGAGGATGCGGCGACGGCGGCGGCCGGTCCAAGCAAAGCCTCGAGGTCCCGGTCAAGTTCCCGACAGAAGGCGACCACTCTGGAGATCCACCACAAACTGGACCGACTGGGTCTGTGGATGGAAAGGCTTATGGAGGGAACTCTACCAAGGCACTATGTTCCGGCCTGGCCCGGTCTGGACACCATAACGCCGCAGAAATAAGACTCACCTTTGTCCTCAGGCCCACTGCAGTAGTGACGTGAAACGTGTTGAATTCTCAACATCTTTTGAATCCAAATTACTCGGTTACTTTAAAAGATATTAAGTTATTCTGTAAAACGCACTGGTGATGAGTAGAGGTTTTCGTTATTTAGAGCACCATGTGCTCGTCGGCTGCTTTAGGGGCAAAACTCCTTTCCATCTGTAACGTACACTGTCTTTTTGTTTTTTCATTTCTGTATGGATGCCAGTACCCAGATAAAGCCTCTCTGTGTAGCTTCTGACAGGGCTATCGTGTCTTTACACTGCTGGGTATGTGGCGGGTACAGCCCACCCTTATAATTTCATCCAGGGTCCTGTGAATTAAAGAAACGGGCCATATTTCAGAAGCAGCTCGTTTTTAGATTACCGTTCTGCCTTTTTTCCAGTCAGTCAATATGTGGATGATAGAAATTTGAAAAAGAGAGTGAGTGTGTGTGTGTGTGTGTGTGTATGTGTGTGAGAAAGGTTTAATAATCCTACTCTCCTTATGCAAAGTCTCCAACTACAAATTTATTAAATCGTGCTGCATGAAAAATCACATTTTGAAGACTTGAGAAGATACTTAAATTTTACTGCCATTTGTGCATGTGCTGCCTTTCCTTAAAGCCCATACTTACTTTAACATCATTTGTTTCATGTTTTGCACTTTGAGGACTTGCTTAGGATTCTTTGATTCATAAACATAATATTTAAACAGAGGTTCTAACTGCATTTGAATTATCACTAAAACTTAAGGATAAGAATGTCTGTAGATCATCAGTTGCCATTTTCTTTTAGGAAAATGACATTATGTTGCACTTTTTGTGGTTGATTTATATGTGCATTGTTTCAAAATAATAAAGTTTGTACTGTAGCGACCTGTATTCACTTTGTTTTTATTCAAAAATAATCATTTGAATCTTTTTTTAACATAATTTACACATTTACATACGACATTATTAAACACCATTAATCCACATAAACCTTTTTCTATTTACAAGCAAAACTATCAGGTACGAAGTCTTTCTAGAGTCAGTGCTTTAAAACTCGTTCCGAATATTCACTTTCTTCATTTTTAAGTCTTCTGGACCAAAAGATGCAGGCAGCAGTTCTTCAACAGTCATCTCCACATAGGAACCGTCAGGTTTTGACAAATACACGTCCCAGTTTGCACCGAACTGTATAGGTGAAAACAAAAATAACATGTTTAATGAAACTTGTGTTTAATTGATGTGAAATACTGTGGTAAATTAAACTTGCCTCTCTCATGAATTGCCTGCAGCCACCACAGGGGGAGATGAAGTGCTCACACATATCGCTAAAAGAGCAGAAGGCTATATTATATTAAGAGAGTCTATTATTTCCAAATATGGAGGTAGTTATAAATGTAATTCAACCACCAGAGGGCCTGTGAATACAGTAGAAATTTACCTCGCAATAGCAATGGCTTTGAAATCCCGGTAGCCCTCTGATACAGCTTTTGAGATGGCAGTTCTCTCAGCACAGATTCCCAAGTTGAAGCACGCGTTTTCTACATTACAGCCTGATGCAGAGAAATAATGAAATGTTTAAATGAGAGTTGTCAAAGTATGTTACATAACACTGTGAACACATAACAAATATTATGTAAGGTACATCTTGTACTGTGTTTTGTACCGATTTCTATTGGCTGGTCTGGAAGGGGCCTGTCAGGTCGGGAGCCAAGTTTTTATTTACTTTCTGTGACGACAAAAATGTCCTCTCTCGTGCCACTGTTGTGTTATTGCAGTCACTAACAGTATGACCATTAAACAACAGTAAGTGCTGTTACACCACAGTTCAAGGCTGGGTCACTTGTACTGAGAGAGCAATAATCAACTGCATTACTTAATGGGATCAAAGTGTTATTGTGTATTGCATTTAAATACCATAATACCAGTTTTGTTCAGTGTTTATAAGCTACATCATGTGCATTTTAATAAATTATCCCTTAAGATAAAAAAAGGGTATTTTTAGTAGACAAAATATATTTTAAATATATGTTGTAAACAGTGAAGCTCAATGAAATACAGTTATGAAATTGAAAATATATTGACTTTCAACCTTCATATCCTAAAATGTATTTCAGGGGCATATGACGTGAATATTTCACTATATGCATAGGCTACTATAGACACTATATTCCATATATGGAGGGAATAATATTTTTTAAATAATATATATATATATATATATATATATATATGAAGAGTTCATTTGCAAAAACAGATAACAAAACAGATAATTTTCACAAACCATGTTTTTTCGTTGTGTTTTCCAATTAATCTCAATCAAACTGCAGTTGAGTTATTTTGATTAGGTTAAAAAATAACTAAAAAATACAGCTTACTAACACAATAAAATACAATAAAAACATGATAACATAATAAAAAAAAACATGATTTTTGAAAATTAAAAAAAATGGAGTTATCTGTTTTTGCAAATAAACTCTTCATATATATA
>JAFVLL020038934.1:22390-84551 GCA_021397915.2 Tor tambroides
TCAATGTAAATTCAACTTCTAATGTCAATGTTAAATTGATGTCCAATACTGACGTCAGCTGACGTTGAGATGTTGTTGTTTTTAGGTTGTGTAACCAAAATCCAACGTTAAGTCAACGTCAAACTGACGTCAAATTTTGACGTCAACCCGATTTTCATTTTCAAACAAAATGCAACGTCTGTCTGACATCATGTCCAACGTCAACCTGACGTTACATAGACGTCTGGTGCAGTTTCCAGAAATAACTGTTTTGATCTAGTGATAAATGTTTAGCCATTAAGCATCTCATTTTAGCAGTAATGAGCCTAAAAACACATTAGATTCAAACACTTCCTGCTGTGCGCGTAACATAAGTCCTCTATGATCCTCCTCAGGCACATGTGTACTTCTCTCCTACACTGGATCAGCAAAAGACATGCTCAGACTGCGAAGAAACATTGATTGATGGAGATTTATTCATCAAATATGATGTGAACCACCCACAGAATATAGGGGATTTTCAGGTACAATATCAGCAAAGAATATTGTAATGAATCCCGCAATGAATTTTTTACTAATCATGCCTTATTCGGATGTTCTCGTGTTTCTGTTTCAGATAATAAACGGCTACTTTGTGCACTTTTTTGCCCCAGATGATTTGCCCCAAATGCCTAAAAATGTGGTATTTGTGATAGACCGAAGTGGCTCCATGGAGGGAGAGAAGATGAAACAGGTGAGTCAGATGAACACTTTCCTATACTCTCCTCCTAGTTTGTACATTTGAATCATTTGATGATCGTCTGTTGGTAGACTCGAGAAGCTCTGATGACTATATTAAGTGAACTGCATGAAGATGATTACTTTGGGCTGGTCACGTTTGATGACACTATAGAGTCGTGGAGACCATTTCTTAGCAAAGCTACACCAGAGAATGTGACAGAAGCCAAAGAATTTGTCAAGACTATTGAAGCGAGACACAGTGAGTATGAAGTGAAATAAAAAGACTCAAAACCCTGCACAATGTTGAAATCATGCCTAGCTGTAAGTACTCTGACGTATTGAGCCATGGTTCTCAAGTAACCCACTACAAAATGTCTTTATTTTACAGTAGATTACTGGTTTTATGTTTTACTGATGACTCATTCTCTCATATTTTTCCATTAGTGACTGATATAAACAAGGGCCTTTTGTATGCGGTGGACATGCTTACCTCAGAAAAAAGTGACTTTTTCCCAGACATGTCCATGATCATTCTACTAACTGATGGCCGACCCAGTTCTGGTGTGTATTGGCTTTGCAGAATCCAAAACTGTTTTAAAATACTTTGTCTTTGGTAATAGTTAATACAACTGAATAAATTAATGTTGACTTTATTGGGCATAAATATAAATACATAATACATAATCTTATATATATATATAATATATAATTAAAAATGTGAAGTAGTTAAACAGAAATCAACAAAATGTATAAAATGCTAAATGCATTAAAAACGCACTATACATATAGAATTGACAGCTAAATGTTATAATATTGAATCAGAATGTCTCTGGAAATAAGGAAAAACTAATAAAAAGGCTTATTTAATTTGGGAAACAACAATATATCTTTAGAATACCATGTTTCATATTTAGTATATAATATGCCTTTATATTTTAGGAAGGATGTAAGGAAGGAATCATTATATTGCAGGTCCATGACAATAAAAATTTGAAAACTCCTGCTTTATAAAATCCAAACCTTCATTTATACTGATTTAACAATCTGCACTGAATACTGTGTGTTTAAGGCCAGCAAGATCTATCCAAAATCCAAGAAAATGTCCGTAATGCTATAAATGGAAGCATGAGTCTCTTTTGTTTGGGCTTTGGCTATGATTTGGACTACAGCCTTCTTGACATGTTGGCCAAGCAGAACGATGGACTCGCTCGAAGAGTCTATGAGGCCTCCGATGCTGCCCTTCAACTACAGGTACAGTATTCTCAGACAATAAAATATACTGTATATTTAATAAATGTAACCTGATCCAGATTACATCCAGGTCCTGAATGATTTTCTATCTCTATAGGGTTTTTATGATGAGGTGGCCACCCCACTTCTCTTAGAGGTGAATCTCAATTATCCTGCCAACACTGTAACTGACTTAACACAAAGTCACTTTAGACAGTTCTTCAAAGGCTCTGAGATTGTGGTAGCTGGACGCCTACAAGAACTTGAGACCAACACCTTTCAAACTGAAGTATCAGCAAATGGGGTAAAGGGATGCAAACTATTAGTTACTGAATAAAAATCAGTTTGATTGTACTGTTTCATGTACTGTTTCATTAGTGTCATATGCCTGATTTCAGTTGGGAGACCAGTTTGTGGTCGAGGGTCTAGCCATTGCTGAAGAGTGGGACAGTGTGTTTCCTGATCAGGAATACATCTTTGGGGATTTCATAGAGCGACTGTGGGCATATCTGACCATCCAGCAGCTCTTGGATAAAAGGTCAAACATGAACTACAATAATTCTAATATTTCCCGAGAATGACAAAAAATAATACAGTATCCAATAACATGTGTTAACAGAGAGACATGCTCCCCAGAAGACAAGGAGAACATCACAGCTGAAGCTCTAGACCTTTCACTAAGATATAACTTTGTCACGCCGCTTACCTCCATGGTGGTCACCAAACCAGAGACCGAAGATGAAGATGAAGCCCTCATTGCTGACAAGCTGACTGAAGGTACTTTTTGAACTTTAGAGATGAAAATTCTGCCATCATTTGCTTACCCTCATGTTGTTCCAAATCTGTATGACTTTCTTTCTTCTGCTTTTTTACGTAATATATTAACCTGATAAGACTGTCTCACGAAGCCAGACCTAAGGCACAGTCACACAAAGGGTAGCGGAGGTCCATTGTCCATTATCAATGATGTAGCGATTCATAACCAACATTAACACTGCGTTCTTTTGATTCACAGAGCAGCGAGAGGACACAAAAGGACTAGGTAAGAGGAATTTGACTGGTACATCATTATTGTGAACATTAAGAAGTGTCCTATCTTACTTGTGTTACAAAATCTCTGGAATGAACACTCTATATGTCTGTCTCACAACTACACAACTTCTTGAAGATATAAGTGCCCTCTATGCTCCACCTCAAATGGCTGGCAGTGCTCACCTATACCAAAGACTAAAACCCCAAAAGTTATTCTCCTCCTATTTTGGTGAGAAGCAATGTCATTTTTTTTTTTGTGGTTTGAATACAGAGAGCTCTTACAGTAAAGAAAAATATCTGACATGTTTCTGATGAGTTTGTCTATTGTTTGTCTCTTGCAGTTGATGGAGATCCACACTTCATCATTGAGCTACCAGATCAGAATGATGCTCTGTGTTTCAACATTGATGACAAACCTGGTACTATCTTCAACCTGGTTAGAGACCCACTTACAGGTGATTCATTCTGTCAAAAAAAAACAAGAAAAAAAAGTTTAGATGTAGGTAATTGTGACTAGGTTAATTCTCTTTCTTCGCATATGTAATCATATTCAGGCATTGTAGTGAATGGCCAGATCATTGGAGATAAGAAGGTCATTCCAGGGAGCAAGATGCACACCTATTTTGGGCGCTTTGGGATTGTTCATGAGAAGTTTGGTATCAGATTGATGGTGAGCACAAAGGAGATCTTAGTGTCTGAAAAGGAAAAACAGGCAAAATTCTCCTGGACTAACAACAAGACTTTAGAAGGACTGAAGTAAGTGAAATAAATACATTTATATTACATTTTTGGGATATAGTTCCCCAAAAAAATGAAGACTAAAATTAACAACAAAAAAAAAAAACACAACAGCATATGGGTTCGGGAAAAAAAATAAAAATCTGTCAGAATTTTTATTCATCTACGAGAATTCGATTTTGAAGAACAATCCTCCATCTTTTGCTTTCTCCAGCATGGATCTGCAGGTGATCAAAGATCGCAGTTTAACAGTGACCCTAAGGAACTCAGTCAAGTTTCTTATTATCCTACACAAAATATGGAAGATGCACCCGTATCATCAAGACTACCTCGGGTTCTACACCTTGGACAGTCATCTCTTTTCAAGCAATGTCCACGGCCTGCTTGGTAAAATGAGATGTTCTTAAACATTAGCAGAAAAACTGTACATACACTGTAAAAAAAAATCTGTAAAATTTACGGTAAAAAACTGGCAGCTGTGGTTGCCGGAATTCTACCGTAAAAAATACGGTAACAATGTTTTAGTTTTTACGGTTTTAACTAAAATTTACAGTTAAATACTGTAATTTCTTTAACTGATATAATGTTAATAGACCAACCTATTAAAGTACTGAAATCTGTTTTGTAACTTTGAAATACACTGAAAACCACCAAATGCAGGTGGTGATGAGAAAGTCACATGATGAACCAAAGCCCATCACAAGCAGCTTTTAAATAATAACATATATAGAAGGTGCACAGTGTCATTCACACAAGCACTAAACACCATCATGGTGAGACTCGTTAAACTGAAATATGCTATAAACATTAATTTAACAACATTAGATGTAACATACAACCCTAATAAACATAAATGATAAGAAAAAACTTAGAAGAAACATAGTTATTTCAAAGAAAAAACATCCGTTTCAAACAGAATTTGAAATGCAAGGCAGGGAACTCTGGGAACCTCAGTTCACGGTTTTTCCCTGTAAATTTTACAGGAACTTTCCGTTAACCATTTAACAGATTTTTACTGTAGCATTTTCACAGTTTTTTACCGTTAAAATCACGATCATTTTTTCAGTGTAGATTAAGCTTTGTCATGCCTTTTTAAATTATACAATGATTCTCTGATCATTCCCACATTCAAGTTTGTTTGGCTTTCCAAACATTTCACAACTCGTTAGTTGTGTGCCAAATGGTGTACTATTCACTGTGCACTATGTACTCTCTACAAACCTGTTCCTGGAGAACTTTTGTACCATCCTGCAGATTTCAGCTCCAACCCCAATCAAACACACCTGAAACAGCTCATCAAGGTGTTCAGGGTTACTTGATAACAGGGTTGGAGATCCCTTGTCTAGTGTATGAATTTCTAAGGTTATTTTGTCATTCAGCATCAGAGTTTGAAAGCCCCTTCCCTCCGGTAAGTAATGTTTGCAAGTAAAGCTGCTACAGTGCTTTTTTTTTTTTTTTTTTTTTTCAGTTAATTAAGTGGATTCTCCAGGCATTTGAAGTGCACTTTTTCTTTTTGGAATTTTCAGGCTGTCTTTCCAAAAATAATAAATAAATAAAAGTCTTGCTGACATGCATTATGGTTAGGCATGAACATTAAAATGCTAACCGATAACTATGACCAATAACTGATAAATGGCCAGTATCATCTTGTCTAAACAAATTTGGGAACCACAACATTATAATGTACAGTATGAAAAAATGATATTCAAGTTGAGATTTGCAATAGTTTATATGGAACACTTATTAACACTTAAAAATTAGTAGCATTTTTGACGATTAATTATGAATTTCAGATGACAGCAAAGATAATCTAAAATGTTCATGATAAACCAGTATCGGAGTGAAATTCTGAATGTATAAGAACTCTGAACTTTCAAAAATGCTGCTACTTCCTGCAACCTCACGCCGCTTCTACTGCACCCAGATCATTTACTGTTATCCTGACGTTAAAGGGATAGATCACCCAAAAGTGAAAATTTGCTGTTCATTTACTCACCCTCAAGCCATCAAAGATGCAGGTGACTTTTTTCATCAGTAGAACAGTAAATAAGATTTATAGCTGAAACCGTGGTCCTTGGTGTGTCATAAAATTCAAGTCAACAAGTACCATCACTTAGGCTCTAGATGATATATTGCAAGTTTCAATTCGGTTTGCCGAACTGTTTCATCACAAAAAAAAATGGTTCAAAATAATGATTCATTCACAAACCAGACATCACTCTGACCTTTCACCTGAGGCTATAGATTACAGGTAATAATGTTGTAATGTTGTAGATGTTGTAGATAATGTTGTAGATAATGTTCAGTTTCTTGCACAGACTGATCATTTCGCTTCATAAGACCTCAATATATCATCAGGATCCACAGATATTAAGTTTATGTTGTTTGTGTTACTTTTTTTTGACTCATCACTCACCAAGGACTATGATTTCAGCTTAAAAAAAAAAAAAGTGACCTACATCTTTGATGGCCTGAGGGTGATCAAATTAAAAGCCAATTTTCAATTTTGGGTCAACTATCACTTTAACAACAGATTTCTTTGGATTTTTTTTTTTTTTTTTTTTTTTTGGACTGCAGGTCAGTTCTACCATGGCGTGAACTTTGAGGTCAGTGACTTGTTTCCAGGAAAGGACCTTGATAAACAAGATGCCAACATGTATGTCAAAGGAAACAAGCTCACAGTTACCAGGTGAATAAAAACGAACATAAAATGCATTGTTGAATTTACACCTCAAGAGAGACAGAAAATGTATTCAGATTTTCATTCAATCCCACACGACTCCAGGGGCTGGAAGAGAGATTTCAGACAGGATGTGAAGAATGGAGAAAATGTGCCCTGCTGGTTCATTCACAATAACGGCACCGGGCTCCTCGATGGAGTTCACACAGACTACATTGTCTCCAGTCTCTTCAAAACAATATAGACAACAACTGTCACTCAACCAACCTTTGCACTACACACAAAGTACATGTTAGCTTTCATGTAGTCTTAAGTATATAAGATGTGATGGTTTTATTTGGATATAATGCAAAATCCGACAAAGCTGCTTTACAAAGCTGTTAATGATAGTAGTTTTTTACATATATGTGTATATATATATATATATATATATATATATATATAATATACTGGCATTCAATGACTACAAAATAAACTACCTGTCCAAACATGTCTTGTGTTTCCATAATCCATCTTTACATCCAAAGACCAACATGAACGCACAGTAATTAATGGGAAATTGCTTGAGCAAGAACAATATCTACACAAAAATACCATGGTGCATATGTTTAGCGCTGCACTGATCAATAATTTAGGAACAAAGATCACAAATCCCCACTCCCACTCTTCTC
Organism: Tor tambroides; assembly: GCA_021397915.2. Lineage (NCBI taxonomy): Eukaryota > Metazoa > Chordata > Actinopteri > Cypriniformes > Cyprinidae > Tor > Tor tambroides. The sequence goes on from JAFVLL020038934.1 coordinate 29,441, forward strand.
TGGTACAAAGTGTACACAGTGGTTTAAAAGTGTTCAAATGTCCTGAATGTGATAGAACAGACAGTGCATCATGTCTGCAGGGTGGATATTCTGCGTCTTTATGAGCATATGTTTTTCTTCAGGGTCTTTTGAGACCCTGGTCATCTCAAAGGGAAATGAGCAATGGGTAGGTCATTCACTTATGTTTTGCTGCACTAATGAAGTGGCTTATAAGCATTAATTCAGTGATTCTGAGCTTTCAAATTAATTACACCAATTAACACTATACACTATGAGGCTGTTATACCTTTAAAATGAAATCAGTATCTTACATTTATCAAAATCTGTTTACACTGCAATTACAACTGCATAATGTTATGAGATTAATGTTCTAAATATAACATGTTGAGAAAAATGAAATTATATATAAACTAAAATCACCAACTGATGGCGGAATGTCTTAATATGTGAATCATAGAATCATTTACTCAAACGATTTGTTAAAACAGGCTGCTTCATTCAAGAACAAAGCAAGTGACCACTGACTTTATAAATAAGCCACTGAAACACTGACTCACCCAATTCGTTAAAAAAAGCGCTACATTATTCAAGAACAAAACACTACTAGGTGTTTGAGGGAGATACAACATTTCTGCTTTGTTTGGAACTATTTTATTTGACATAATAGAGCAAAAACAGTCAAGATTGACAATACTGTGTTTATAAATGGCCATTTATTATAATAAACCTGTTGTTTATTTGAACTGTTGTATAAAATGAATATCACATTTGCAATTCTGCCGATATTTGTGGTTATGCTTAATGGAAGGCTGTTACCTAATCTTGTACGGTCTTGCAGAATTAGAACTTTCATGGAGTTGTCAGACACACCATAGTTGAGAATTTATGTCACGGGCCAAAAGCAACACTTTGGGTGTATCTGTGCATGTGCCTGCATACAATAATGCATCCTCTTATGTCCCTCCAGGTCAGTGATACCAGCTCAACCAGACTCTTAAAGGTATTGCAACAATGCTGTCTGCTATGTAGTCTGCTATGACAATAGATTGTATAATGCAGCGGTTCTCAATCAGTGGACCAAAGCCACCTGGGGGGCCTCAGCAAATGGCCTGACTTAGGATAATTTCATTATGTTTAAAACACACACACATATACACACACACACACACAAATGTTAACTGTCATGTAAAAAAATTATATATTGAAATTATATTCAAGAATTAGAAAGGTGTGAAATAATACACATGTAGACTCCTTTTTGTGTGTTACAGTAGCTTTCGTTTACAAAATCTTTTACATCTACACACTGTATTTTGTTGCCATCAAAAATTTGTATTTTTTTAAATTTTCTCTTCACAGAAGCGAAGCGTGAGCAGTGCTGAGGTGGGAACTCTAGTTACACTTCACACAAGTTTGTCCATCAAGACTTTGTGATTTAAAAGTTTATTAGAAATGAATATGGGCAATTCTTTGGTTCTTTCTACTGATCTGATCATTAAAAAATACCTGTTGTCACAGATTCAGTTCATTTAAATAATTTTTATTTATTTGATTACAATTATTTATTATTTAATGTTTTAACTAATTTAACTACTAATTTAAATGTATTTTAATTCATATTAATATAGTTAACCTGAATAAAATGAGTTCATTTATAGTATTGGTTGTTTAACAGATCTGATCTTATCAAGCTCAACCTCTGTCCTGAAATGACCACAGTCTAAGTCAATAGAAGTAATCGCGGTTGCAAAGTGTTTGTCATATTTAACCCTTTCACTAAAAGTGTTGTGGAGATTTCTGATTTACTGAGCTTTCCAAAATTTTGCAAGTTTTGAAAAGGTTTTTAAAAAGAGATTGCCTAAAGAAATAAAATGCTTTCTTTACAACAAGAAGTTTATGTTACAGTTAGACAGCAATTGATCAGTAACACTCTTCATTTGTTTTTATTCTCTCTGTCTTTCAGATAGAGGTGCAGAGCATGAAGGTGGACTGCAAGGTGACGTCACGTTTCGCCCACACAGTCATGACCACTAAAGCTCTCAATAAGGCCAACGTCTCACAGGAAGTGTCCTTTGAGGTGGAGTTACCCAAGACATCTTTCATCACCAACTTCAGCATGTCAGTCCTTTTCCATCTGATTGAGTCCAAAATCAGAAATGTTTGCAGCATGTTGTGACACATTTTTTTGGATTTTCAGGGAGATCGATGGCAAGACATACACAGGTGTGGTGAAGGAAAAAGAGAAGGCCAAGCAGCAGTATCAGAAGGCCGTGTCATCTGGCAAGACTGCTGGTTTAGTGAAGTGAGAAGAGGAAAACTGAACTTTAAACTGTTTGTTGTTAATGTACAACTAACTGACTGGTGTTCTGGTGTTCCAGGGCTTCAGGCAGAAAAATGGAGAAGTTTTCTGTTACTGTGAATGTCGCAGCAGACAGCAGTGTCGTATTTATTCTCACCTACGAGGAACTTCTTCAGCGACGTTTTAGCAAATATGAGCTCATGATCAGAGTCAAACCCAAACAGCTGGTCCAGCACTTTGAGGTTCATTATTAACCACAGCAGATTTTATAACATCATAATTGAGAAGCCACATGGTATAATTTTAAACAATTCATTTGTCAATAAGTGAACTGCAAAAAAGTGAAAAACTAGGAATAGTTCAACCAAAAATGAACAATTTACTCACCGTCAGGCCATCCAGGATGTAGATGAGTTTGTCTCTTCATCGGAACAGGTTTGGAAAAAATCAGCAAAACTTCATTTTCTCACCAATGGATCCTCTGCAGTGAATGGGTGCCGTCAGAGTCCAAACAGCACTTAAGAAAGCAATATTATGGACAGAAGACTGTTATTTTAGCCACAAGCAATGGTTTGAAGTTTGTTTATTAGAAACATGCAGCTTTTCGCTTCACAATACATAAATTTATGGACTGGAGTGGTGTGGATTATTGTTTTGTCTGCATCTGTTTGGACTCTCATTCTGACGGCACCCATTCACCGCAGAGGATTCACTGGTGAGCAAGTGCTGTAATTCCCCAAATCTATTCTGATGAAGAAACAAACTCATCTACACCTTGGATGATCTGAGGGTGAGAATTTTCAGCAAATTTTCATTTTTGGGTGAACTATTTCTTTCGAAATGTAAAAATGTACAATGTTCATGGGCATGTTTTTTGTCAACAACCCACCTATCTATATGATTAAATGGATCTATAATACATGTCATTATTAAAATATCTTTCCACAGTAAAAAAAATATACTAAAGACAATATTTAGAATTTTTAATAGTAGGTAATTCCTCTCATACTGTGAACACTTCCTATATAAACAATGACTCAGTTGTTGACTTGAATTCAAATTATGAATATTAAATGCAAAAAAAATAATAATAATAAATTAAATAACCATAATCAGCCATGTCTCTCATCCACAGATTGTAGCAGACATTTATGAACCTCAAGGAATTGCATTTGTGGACGCCTATGGTACATTCATCACCAATGAACTGCTTCCTCTAGTGGAGAAAACTGTCACTGACAAGAAGGTGACGATTCAAATATCTTTGCATGGATGGACCACTTTTAGCACTTTTTTTTTAACTAAGAAGGATCTCCATTAAACAGTAATAATGGGTGTTAATGATAATGATAATAATTTGATCCTATGTTCAGGCCCATGTGTCCTTCTCTCCAACACTGGATCAACAGAGGAAATGCACTGAGTGTGACGGGACACTCATCGATGGAGATTTCTTCATTAAGTATGATGTCAACCGTGCTCATGACATTGGTGATATTCAGGTTAGATATCATTAGGATGATAAAGACATGCATGAAATATAAGGTAAAATGGACAAATGCTGGTTAACACACACGCTCTGATATGTTAACGTTTGAATTTGTTTGTCCATTCAGCCTTCTATTTCCTTTACTCTTTGTGCTTTTCCAATATATAAAAATAAACTATAAAACTATAACCAATATTTTTCTCATCGACAGATTGTAAACGGATACTTTGTGCATTTTTTCGCACCAACTAATCTTCCACGAGTACCAAAGATGGTTGTTTTTGTTATAGACAACAGCTACTCTATGGTGGGAAATAAAATGTCACAGGTGAGTTATGATGTCTGTTCAATGAGAAAAGATGGTTTTCAACTTCAGATTGCCAGTATTTTTGACATTTGTCCGTGTTTGCTGTCGAAATGAGACTAAAGAGGCTCTGGTGACCATTCTGGGTGATCTCCCAGAGGAGGACTACTTTGCCATCATCGTATTTTCAAGCACCTTTGTTGTATGGCGGCCACATTTAAGCAAAGCAACGCCGGAAAATGTGAAAGCAGCTCAGGAATATGTCAAAACAATTGAAGTTATTGGTTGTAAGTATGAATATGAAATATACAAGGAAGTGAGTTTATCACTGAACAAATTATAAATTATTAATTGTATGCAATAAAAAATTATCGTGATTTTAACGGTAAAAAACTGTAAAAATGCTACAGTAAAAACCTGTTAAATGGTTAACGGTAAGTTCTTGTAAAATTTACAGGGAAAAACCGTAAACTGACGTTCCCAGAATTCCCTGCATTGCATTTCAAATTCTGTTTGAATTTGACGTTTTTTTCTTTGAAATAACTATGTTTCTTCTTAGTTTTTTCTTATCAGTTATGTTTATTAGGGTTGTATGTTACATCTAATGTTGTTAAATTAATGTTTATAGCATATTTCAGTTTAATGAGTCTCACCAAGATGGTGTTTGGTGCTTGTGTGAATGAGACTGTGCACCTTCTATATATGCTATTATTTAAAAGCTGCTTGTGATGGGCTTTGGTTCATCATGTGACTTTCTCATCACCACCTGCATTTGGTGGTTATCAGTGTATTTCAAAGGTACAAAACAGATTTCAGTACTTTAATAGGTTGGTATATTAACATTATATCAGTTAAAGAAATTACGGTATTTAATTGTAAGTTTAAGTTAAAACCTAAAACGTTGTTACCATATTTTTACGGTAGAATAGAATTCCAGCAGCCACAGCTACCAGTTTTTTTACCGTAAATTTTACGGATTTTTTTTACAGTGCATATATAAAGCAAAACAGTACAGTGCATTCAGTGTTAAAGCACATGAATTCATCCTCTAAAAACTGAATCCCTAAAGCTGCCTATGCAATAAGCACAGCAATAGTCACTCTTTACATTAAGCAGACAAAACATGTTTACTAGCAAGTTATGACAAAATAACTTTTTTAATAATTTATCAATAATCAAATTCAAAAAATTGTGACATGAGCACTTTTGTTTTTGTCACAGCTACTGAATTGCACAATGCTGTCATACATGGTGTGAAGATGCTGTATGATGAGCAACGGGATGGTACAGCCCCAAAGAACATGGTACTGATGATCATTTTGCTGACCGATGGGGAACCAAACACATGTATGTATATGCACATACCGACTTACTGTTTTCATGATGTTCCTTGAGGAACAACATTGCCTAGAGAAACATACATCCCTAAAGAAACATACAGGAAACAACCCTGGTGTCATTTCCATTATCTTATTAAAGAACACCAGCTGTTATACTTTTTTGTTGTTGTCTGTGATGGAATAATAAAAACATATTCATTTTTAGATCCGAGAACTCTTCCTGAGATCCAAGAAAGCATTCGTCATGCCATTGATGGGAATATCACTCTGTTCAGTTTGGCTTTTGGTAAGGATGCAAACTATGGATTTTTGGATACTTTGAGCAAGGAGAACAATGGCATTGTTCGCAGGATTTATGAGGACTCGGATGCTCCACTTCAGCTAAAGGTAGCTAACTGAGGTCTTTGCAAAATATTGATTGCTTGTAAATAAGCTATATCATTTTTTCCCCCTAATGATCGCTATCTTTATTCAAATAATCTCAACAACTGTTTTTCAAAATGTTAAGATCTTTCACGTTATCAATACTTTCTGTTACAGGATATTTTAATATATTAGCACCACCATTATATTATTATTATTATTATTATTATTATATATTAAAAATGTACATATATCAGTTTTTACGTTTAAGAAACGTAACTTTATATTTTGGAAATGTTGATTATTGTATCTGCTAAAAAAAATAGTCTTTGAACTGTATAGTTTGGACCTGTTGTTAATTTGTGACCCTGGAGCACAAAAGCAGCCTTAAGTCGCTGGGGTATATTTGTAGCAATAGCCAAAAATACATTGTATGGGTCAAAATTATTGATTTTTCTTTTATGTCAAAAATCATTAGTATATTAAATAAAGATCATGTTCCATGAAGATTTTTTGTAAATTTCCTACTGTAAATATATCAAAACATAATTTTTGATTAGTAATATGCATTGCTAAGAACTTAATTTGGACAACTTTAAAGGTGATTTTCTCAGTATTTAGATTTTTTTGCACCCTCAGATTCCAAATTTTCAAATAGTTGTATCTCGGCCAAATATTATCCTGTCCTAACAAACCATACATCAATGGGAAGCTTATTTATTCAGCTTTCAGATCAGATGATTTATAAATCTCAATTTTGAAAAATTGACACTTATATAAATGTGCATCCATAACCAACCCCAATAATGATCTAGTGTAATTGTGATTATACTTTAAATAAGATGTTGATCTTTTTAGTAATGTTGACTTTCAAGAAAATACTGCTAATGGTTTGCTAATGATTTGTTACCAAGGGATTTTATGAAGAAGTGTCAAGTCCTCTACTCTCAGAAGTGCATTTTCACTATCCGGACAACACAGTTAACTCACTGACAAAAAGCCATTTTAAACAGCTGTTCAATGGCTCTGAGATCATGGTCGCTGGCCAACTTAATGACTTAAATGAACTAGACAACTTCGCAATTGAAGTGTTCGCACAAGGGGTGAGTACATATGCTATCCTGTCACACATATACATAGTTCATAGCTCCAGTATTTATAAGCAATTATAAATGTGGACATTGGTGGTTCGATGTATGTGAGCATAAAAGCATAATATCTCCTTGTCAGTGTGAAAAAATATAAATAAATAAGATTAGGATTACAAATAATTTAGGAATGTGTCATTTCTGTGCCTCTAGCCATTGGTTGATTAAACAGATAGTTCCACCCCAAACTCACACCATTGGTTAAGCCATCGTTGGTATATCAGCCTTACTTACAGTTGCTGCTGTATATTAAGCTGGATAAGAGAGAGTGTATTAACAACAGAAAAATTACATCACCAATGAATCCATAGACCATAGCCTCATTAATATCATTGGATTGTGTAATACTATTCTCAGTGAATTTACATCATTGGTTTTGGGGACTTGTAAAACTAATCCCACTTTGTTTGTTTTACCACAGTTCGAAAATAACTTTGAGCTGAAAGGTCAAGCAAATACTCAGAAGTGGGAAACCATATTTCCTGATGAAGAGTATATCTTTGGGGACTTTACTGAGCGTCTCTGGGCGTATCTGACCATCCATGAGCTACTGGATAAGAAGTCTGTTTGAAAAAGTGTGATCTTTAGCACACTCAGGCCCGGTTTCACAGACGGAGCTTAGACTAAGCCAGGATTAGATCATAGTTCAATTAGGGCATTTAAGCAATTTTTATAAACATGCTTAGAAAACAACATTACTGGTGTTCATCTTGAGACAAAACAAAGGCACTGATATATTTTAAGATCAGTCAGTGCAAGTTTCTTTCAGTTGAAACAGCTCAGACTTACATTTTAGTCTAGGACTAGGCTTAAGCCTTGTCTGTGAAACCGGGGGTAAGAGTTCTCTACATAGTTTAGTTCAATGTGAAAATGACTAGTACAAATATAATTTGTCTGAATTAATTTGACTGATTTTAATTGGGTCTGAATTCCTTCGTAATCTTTTAAAACAGAAGATTTGAATCAAATCCAATTATACAAAAATATTTTCTGACAGAGACAAGGGTACACCAGAGGAGAAAGGAAATGCCACTGAAGAAGCTCTGCGCCTTTCGTTAAAGTACAACTTTGTTACACCGCTTACCTCCATGGTCGTCACTAAACCTGAAGATGAGACCAAAAACGACACATTTATTGCTGACAAGCTGACTGAAGGTATGACTAAACTGTCAAGCAGAAGTTTGGAAATGGCACATAAAGAAACACTTCACATAGTGTTCTCCATGAATTTGTAACTATATGTTTAACCTGTTATATGACACTCACTCTTTTCTCAACATTGATTCACAGAGGAACGAGGAAAGATACAAAGATATGGTAAGCCGTTACACTGGCATGTATTAATCTAGTTGTTAAAATAGGACATCACGGGTCCCAGTTTCCACTCCTAAGATCCAAAAGCAAATACATGAACACGCTGTGCTGTACTACTACCAAAATACTTAAAATACTAGTGCCCTTGATGTCATGACCCAGGGAGACTGTAGTGGACATCGTAATGTTTTAAAAGCTTAGCTTAAAGGTGCACTATAAGTGAATAGTGCTCATGAACGGCTTTTGAGGTAGTATTCCTACTTGAAAACAGAGTAGAGATTTGGACCTGGGAACAGTATTTGATACGTCACGACTTAACGATGTAATGTGAATGACACTTTCATTTACTTTTTTCCATATTTGACATTACGTCTTATTTGCAGGTTACACAGCCGTAGCGGCCAGCTACCCCAAGTACACTGCACCCACATATTATGGTAAATGTAAAAATCTAAACACTGGGAATGTGAAATGTAAGTAAAGCTTACAGCAGTGCTGTTCTAACAATTTGCCAATGTAACAGTTGATGGAGATCCACACTTCATCATTGAGCTGCCAGATCAGAATGATGCTCTGTGCTTCAACATTGATGACAAACCTGGTACCATCTTCAACCTGGTTAGAGACCCACTTACAGGTGAGAACAACTTGCTATTTCATCAGAAAAGTCCAGTGCTATTGAGCAAGACATAGCTTCACAAGAACAAAGGCTGACATGAAAACAAACATGAAAATAAAGGTTGTCATTTGTCACATTACTACCATGTTTTAGCATGTTTTTCCATGTTGTTAACATGATTTATCACGTTGCTACCATGTTTTAACATGCTTTATAATGATTCTAGCATGATTTAGCATGTTTTAAAATGTTGTTAGCATGATTTATTACCCTGCAAACAAGCCCACACTGGCCCTTTACGGGCTGCCAGCGCAGGGCCCCTGAGAATTTGCTCATTGGCAAAACGTTGGGCCCTTAGCACTGGCCCTGCACGGGCAGCCCTCACTTAGCCTCCAGGAAACCTAAGCGCTGTTTTATTGAAAATAATAAAGTTTGAAGTCATAGTTATGGAGGTACACGCTTGCTTTAGTTGGGTTCCTGACCCTTGACTTTTTAACTTAAGTTCTTCTCTGGCTGCTATAATTGTGTGTTTCTGAAGCACATTTGTTATAACAAAAGTTGCAAGAAGAAAAACTGATTAGAAGATTCAGTCATCACAGTGGCCTGATCACCCAGAGTTTGATCTCTGAGGACATGATTTAGATTGAATTATTTCACATTATAGTAGCCATATAATACAACTGCATGAAATTTTGTCCTGTTTTAACATTTTGAACATTGTTATACAGAAATTATTTGGATGGGCTTATGTAAACTCACACAGATATCAAGATTCAGCGTATGAACCTCAACAATGGTGACAGTCAACAAAATATTCAGATCAACTCTTAACATCACAAAACAAGCTTTTCATTGATTGTCACCATTGTTGAGGTTCATACGCTGAATCTTGATATCTGTGCGAGTCTAGATGATCCTGTTCAAATAAGCTCTGCATAAAGACTTAAAAACATTCAAAATATTAAAGCAGGACAAAATTTCATATAAGTGAAGTTGTTAAACCTAAATGTTCTCAAAGATCAGTCTCTGGAAACAATCAATGACTGAATCATCAATAAGTAACCCTCACCATCTGATCAGTTTGTTTTCTCACAACTTTTGCTATAACAAATGTGCTTCAGAAACACACAGTTACAGCAGACAGAGAAACATTAACGTTATGAAGTCAAGGGTCAAGAGCCCAACTAAAGCAAGCACTTACCTCCTTAACGGTGACTTCAAACTTTATTATTTTCAATAAAACAGCGCTTAGGCTTCCCGGAGGCTAAGTGAGGGCTGCCCACGCAGGGCCAGTGCTAAGGGGCCAACGTTTTGCCAATGAGCAAATTCTCAGGGGCCCAGCGCTGGCAGCCCTAACTGGGCCCGTAAAGGGCCAGTGCAGGCTTGCTTGCAGGGTATATTGCTACCATGTTTTAGCATGTTGCTAGCATGATTTAGCACATTGTTAGCATGTTTTAACACATTGCGAACATGTTTTAACATGATTTAGCATGTTGCTAACATTTGTTTATTTGGATCCCAATTAGCCACTACCTAGGTAGGGGCTACACTTTCTGGGGTCCCAACAAGTAAAAAATACAAAACTACATTAACTAATAACAATAAAATTCGTCAATAAAACATACAAACCTAAAATTCATTCAAAATATCCAAATCAACAATTTACTATATATTGTGCCATTAAATGTTCCTTTAAAAAAAAATTTAAATTCATTTTACTTATTAAAAATGTGTAATATCGGATGACAAATCATTCCATATTTTCATTCCTCTATCTATACATTACAGTTCATTGCTTTGCAAGGAACAGGAAGTAAAAAAAAAAACATCCTTTTGATACATGCTTGGTGTTAAAATACTACTATACAGAAATTGACAGTACAGGACATTAGGAACTCTGTAAGTGAAAACCAGATCAAGTTAGAAAAGATACAACAACTCGAGTCAGAGCTGACCCAGAGTCTGCAGGTCTGTCCCACGTTTGGTGGTTATAATTTGAAAACTCTAAGAGGAGATCCAAATTTAGTCTCGGAAGAAGCTTAAATAGTTGATCAGTATGCTGGCTTTGTAAGTTGTTTTTATATTTTTTATTTGTTTTTCCCATTTCTATTGAAACAAGAAGTTGTCAATTGTGGAATTTTGTGCCTAGACGTTTCAGGGAAACCAACTTATAAATTGCTTTTAAGTGGCTTATAATGACTTATATTTTAAATCACACATATCCACAATGTCTACAGTTCTAGAGTTTTATTTGGTTTCTTGGTGCTCCACAGGCATTGTGGTCAATGGCCAAACCATTGGAGATAAGAAGGTCATTCCAGGAAGCAAGATGCACACCTATTTTGGGCGCTTTGGGATTGTTCATGAGAAGTTTGGTATCAGAATGATGGTGAGCACAAAGGAGATCTTAGTGTCTGACAAGGGGAAACAGGCAAAATTCTTCTGGACTGATACTGCCACAGTAAAAGGGCCCAAGTAAGATGCAGAATATCATTGTTTCACTTCATTCCTGTGAAGTCATTATGAGCTAACTGAAATAACCCTTTAAAAAAGAAACGGGGGAAAGACTCATCGTCCTGACAGAATTTTGTCCTTCTTTCTCCAGCATGGATCTGCAGGTGATCAAAGATCGCAGTTTAACAGTGACCCTAAGGAACTCAGTCAAGTTTCTTATTATCCTGCACAAAGTCTGGCAGAAACACCCGTATCATCAAGACTACCTTGGTTTCTACACCTTGGACAGTCACCTCTTTTCAAGCAATGTCCATGGCCTGCTTGGTAAAATGTCTAAAGAACTTACCACACTGTATATTTCATGCTAACCCTCTGGGGCTCTTCATTTTTGGGTCACACTTGGTACCTTTGAATCCGTGACATTTTTCCCAGGAAAATCACTGTAATATATATTTTGTTCGATAATATTTTTTGAGGGGATTTTATGATACTAAGCAATATTTATACAATTTTTATGAGCTTTTTTTGTCCATGGACATTTTTTACCTTTTTTTTGACCCTTTAATATATCCAAATCATTTTTTGTGTTCACATTTGCATGCAACAAAAGTCACCAAATGTCATGCCATTCCGATGAAGTAAAAAAAAAAAAGTAAAAATTCAAAACAAAATTTAGAATTTTTGAGAAACAAAAAAGAGGCCCAGAGGGTTAAAGGAATATTCCAGGTTCAGTGCAGGTTAAGCTCTACCTACTGTGGCATAATTTTAAAAACCACAAAAATAATTTCAACTCATCCGTCCTCTTCTTTAAAAACGAAAAGCTAAAATCAAGGCTACAGTGAAGCGTTTACAATGGAAGTGAATGGGGCCAATTTTTGGAGAATTTAAAACCATATATGAGAAGCATATAATTTTTAAAAAAAAGCACTTACATTGTTTCTGTTAAAGCGTGCTTATTATTTGAGCTCTAATGTTGTTTAATTGGTTTTGCCATTGTTTTAGGCTTTATGGTAGTGTAGGGTTTGGTTATCATGGCAACAAATTTATAAAATTGGATATAACTTTACATAGAAAAGATTAATAAGTGATTTTTTTCGCACTAAAATCATGTTAAAAATTGGCTACACTACTGAAACAGTGAGTATTTTGACGTTTACAAATTGTTCAGTGTCTCACTGTAACAAGTGGAAAGTGGAAACATTCTTGTGGTTATCAACATTAAGGTACAAATGCTGTCAACGTAACTCTTTATGAGTCTGAAATATTGCTTTTATAGTACATTATTATCAAGCAGCACAGTCTGTGATGGCTGTGCTCTGAACTGTGTTCAACTGTCTTTAGGTCAGTTCTACCACGGACTGGAGTTTGAAGTGAGTGAACCGTTTCCAGGAAAGGATCCAAACAAACCAGATGCCATGATGTTTGTGAAGGGACAAGAGCTTGTAGTTACCAGGTGAATTAAAGACACTGCACAGTTTGAACATGAAAGGTTGATGTTACCTTAATACTGTGTTATTCTGTGTCAACAGAGGTTGGCAGAAAGATTTCAGACAGGATGTGAAGAATGGAGAAGAAGTGCCCTGCTGGTTCATTCACAATAACGGCACCGGGCTGCTCGATGGAGTTCACACAGACTACATTGTCTCCGGTCTCTTCAAGACAATCTAACAATAAGCCTGAAAGCCAGACAAAACGATGACTGACAGCTGTAAACAAACAGATGATAAGAGAAAGATGATGAGAGATGAAAATATGAACCTCATTCTCAAAATGATCAGGCCATTAGCTTTTACTTCAAACTAGTGTTGTCAAAATATTGCTTTTTAAATACTCAATACTCAATACATCAATACAGTGTCTCAGAGCAGCTTGGTTTATAGTAAATGCAGCAAACTCAATTTCTGAGTGTGATGAGTTGTGCACCACCTATGCTTTATTGACACATTCGCATAATTTCCAACATTTTGTGAAGAGATGATTACAGCATTGTGCTAGATTTGTAATGAGAAGCATCTGTAAACCTGTTGTGACAAAAACTTTCCACCAAAATAAAAGCTTGAGGGTCTAACTCTTTCAAGTGAAGGTAATTATTAAACATAAGTATTGTAATGTTACTACACAGTGTAAAGCAAAATAATGAATACAGTAAATATACAATACTATGACAATAGTGATATATTTCTTAGTTTTAGAAATATGTCATTGGTATTATTATATAATCCCCCTCAGAGCAGGATATATGAGAAGATGCTGTTCAAATTTTATATTTAAATGGTAAAAATTGATTTTTAAAATGGTTTTGAATTTTCAAGGTGTCTAAGTTAGAAATACCAGTATCATGACAACCCTGCTTGAAACTTAAAAACATAAGATAAATAAAAGATTAAAAGTTTGAAATATAAACGCAACGTGAAATTAAACGCACATTAAATGACTCCACACTGGATACTTTTGTAATTTCTTTAAAGAATTTGGAAGTAGGAAAATAAATGTCATAAAAATACAAGGTTAAGATGCACCAATATAAAAAGTCTGGCTGATACTGATAATAGTTTTCATGTTATGGCTGATATTAAAATTCTATTAGATTCTACATCAATTAAAACTAAAACATTAAAACCAATTATCACCTGAGAAAGAAAAACTTGTGTGCTAGTCCTCATCAACAATCCTCACAATTTTTGTAATAAAAATTCATTTGGCTCATTTTGTATGCTGACTGCAGTTGGCAGATTTTTCCAGAGAGGACCATATAACTCAAAGCTAACAAAATCTTTAATGGTAACATAAAATAATAATAATTAAAAAAAAAAAAAAAAAAAAAAACCTTTACCACAAGTAAACGTGATACCTTACAGAGACACCTACCAGTCACACACAGAACTAACATAAACAAAAAATGAACAAAAAAAAAAACACTTTGAAGAGAACACCATTCTAGCCACTAACTCAAACTAAAATGATGACTAAACTGTGGCAAATGATTCAAAGGAAACTAAGTCTGAATGGTTTATAAGAAACACTCCTTTCACAAATGTCAGATCTCATCCAGTAAACATTTTCTTGGCCAAATTAAGGCGCAGATGTTCATGTTAGTGAGTGCTTGAACTGTGTGTCGTCAATGAAGCGGATCATTCTCTCAGTTTTACAAGCCTGTACAGTCAGGGACTCCCTGTGCTCACAGTGACCGCAGCTTCTCATTAGATACAGTCAGAAAAGCACACAGTCCATGAAAACAGCCATTTAAACATTAGTCTTTAGTTGATCCTCAAAACATGAACGGTTGGACACTTTTTTTTTTTGCCTTCACAATTTCATTTTACATAATTCTGTGGTGTGACAACTAATGTTATAGAAGTAAACATAGCTGCAAGCAATGAGTTATTAAGTGTCTCTTTGGGGAAGTATTATTGTTTGTATTATATTAATAGAAATAACCTTCATTCAAATCTTCATTTCAATTGGACAGCAGTACATCCAGCCATGTCTTGAAACTTGACAAATACACTGTAAAAAAAATTCCGTAAAATTTACAGTAAAAAAACGGCAGCTGTGGTTGCCGGAATTCTACCGTAAAAAATACGGTAACAACATTTTAGGTTTTACGGTTTTAACTTAAATTTACAGTTTAATACCGTAATTTCATTAACTGATATAATGTTAACATACCAACCTATTCAAGTACTGAAATCTGTTTTGTATGAATGATTCCTTATCCTGTCTGGTGGACAACATTAATATTACACCTTCATTTATTCTTTCCACTGATATAAACTGCTTATTTTAGAAATTGCTGTTGCCTGATGAGCATCAGAAACTCTAAAATAGTATCTCTCCAGAATGCCCTGTTGTCCATGTGTAGGGGAGAGTGGGGTAAGATGAGCCACTTTTTACTTATGTGGACCTAAAGATAAGGGAAAATGATGCAGAAGTACAATCAAAGTATCTAAAGTAATTTCAGGATGTTTCTTATCATTTTAAGTTATCGGAATGTATCAATGACAAAGGGTTCTAAAAATATGGCTTCTTATAAAAAAGTGTTCCTGTGGCTCAATTTGCCCCAGGGTGGGGGTAAGTCGACCCGAGTCAGTGGGTAAGATGAACCATCTGGGTGTAAACTGACCATCTGACTGAATCTGATTCAAACCCATGTTAAATTTTAAAGATAATTTACCTCTTTTAAAAACTAATTTAATAATCAAATTTTCTTTTTCAAACAGTCTTATTTATTTTCCTAAATGTAACGTAAACAACATAAAACCAACCAAATGAAGTTTAAATTTCAGTCTTTAATTGTTTGCATTTCTGAAACAATATTTTGAACTCCAATGTTGTAATCTTCCCAAAAACAGACTAAACAGAGTGTTTGTTGTGTAAAATTTAAAAAAAAAACTGAATTAGAATGGAGTAATTGACACTAAAACTAATTTTAGTCAAAAGATTCTTGGCATGGTAACTTTTCTGCAATGTCGACCAGGCCATTGGGGACTAAAGGTGGAACTGATTATAATGTGATGAAAAGCATCTTCCGGTTCTTATCAGAGATGGATTTGGTGCACTTGTACACTGTCCCTATAAAAATAAACTAAAAATAATATGTATATATGATAAACTAAATCAGTTGTGTAATATCACATTAAAATACCAGTTTATACTTCAGAGATTTAACTTAACTTCAGTGTCTTACGGCAGGGTAAGATAAAATGCTGGCTCAATTTACCCCACAGCATTTGGCTCACTTTCCCCCATAGCTGCCATTTTGGAAAAAAAATAGCTTGCTTACCAATTCAGGCTAACATTTAGCTTAATGATTTACATGGTTTATACATTGCTAAATCAGCTATATGCATCATAAATATTTTAGACCTGGATAAATTTGCATTGATGTAACAGCCACTGTTATGCTAACATTTTACTTTTACAAGCCAAAAACAGTTTTTAAAGTAAATGGGTGCCTTCCACTCCTCCTGTGTGTTTCTTCTTTTCACAATCTGGCAGAAATTATGGGTGGTTTCAAAATATATGGTCACATAACATAAAGTGTACAGTTGGCAAGATACAGGGGGTACACACAAAATATAAGTATATTGTACATTATGGGCCACACACAGCAACTATATTGGATTGTGTCTGCGAAACGGTTCTGCTAAACAAGGGATTCCAAAGAAAAATCTGCTTTTTAAAAAAGTCAGAATGGCTGAAAGACTTTATAGAAAAAATTAAAAGACTTATACAGTTAGGTCCATATATATTTAGACATATATATTTGGATAATTTAACAATTTTTCATAATTTCAGCTCTGTATGCCACCAGAACAGAATTAAAAAAAAAAAAAAATCAAGATGAAATAGACGTGCAGACTTTAAGATTTAATTCAAGGGGTTTTAACAAAAACAACATTAAATTAATTTTATACACAGTCCACCCATTTTGAGGCGCTCAAATGTAATTGGACAAATAAATATAGTCATAAATAAAATGTTAATTTGTAATATTTTGTTGAGAATCCTTTGCAGGCAACGACTGCCTCAAGTCTTCTCTGTTTAATAACTAAATAATGTTCTCTATTGGTGTGAACATGTATTAGCCTAACTCGTTTATTGAACTGTAAAACAACAATGTAGTGCTGAATATCTGCTCATACCCACTGTATGGCAATGGTGACGTACACCAGCACGATTATTGCTCGTATTATATTGCTTAAATATGTAAAGAAGACATTGTTCATACATGTTTTCCAAAAAGATCTATCCACCATAAAGATCTTAAAGATCGTCCTTTCCCTCTCTAAAGCAAACAAACTGACCTCTAAAATAAAATAAAATAAATAAAAAAAATCCATTATGACAACATGATCTGAGTAAGATCAGAAATTCTACTAAAAGCGATTTTGGATCAAATCCGTCGGACTTTTATCATAAAAATTGTTTATCCACAATCCCTCACTACCGGAAGTACCAATCAAGGGAAGGCTGGGGAAGCGGTCCACTCATTACTATCGGGAGAACATGGATTGCTGCTAAATTGTGGATATATACGATTACAGCAAGAGTCGTGCCTAGGTATTTCAATCGTTGTGTATTCTTGTGTTTAATGATTAAGTATTTGCATTAATGCTACAGTTGCATTAAAGCGTCACCAGCTGTAGGGCGTGCAGCTCGCGCTTCTGTTCACTGATGTTGAAATCATTAAATCGGGCAATGTTTTCTGAGTATATCTATGTTATCAGACGCTGACAGTGTTTTTTACTGCTGTAAATAGTCGCTGTCTTATGCATTTGAACTGCACTGATCATATGATCACACCGCGCAGCTGATCTGATGCTGATTTACTTGCATTGATAGCTTCGGTGTGCTGGTTCCCATAGAAACGCTTCAGATGAAATGCATTGCAATCACTGATCTATAATAGAGATCATTATATAGATCAGTGATTGCAACACTAACATTCAGGTGACTAGAGAGGTGTGAGTACTGTTTATTGATAGACTGACTACCAAACAGCGGTTTGAAGTCATTATCTTTTACATTTTTGCTCTAATGGCGTATTTTATGTTTTATAATTGTTGTAATTTTTAAATTTAGTCGAAAAGCCTATAATAGGCAGTTTAATAGGATGTTCTATTGTGACAACTTACCCCATATAGTGTGACAACATGCCCCGCTATTGGAGTCAGTGAACTCTGTTTTTGTTTGTTTGTTTGTTTAAAAAGAAGTCGACTTACCCTGAGAAATTTTTACTGGTGTAAAATGTGAAAACTAGCCGCAGTCTCTTTTATTTGTCTAGCCTGTCAGTTCATATACCACAAGATGGGAGGCTGGAGTGTGTTTGTGACCTGCTGTGTCTGGGCGATTCTTCTCCTGGCTCTGTTTGGAGATTCACTGGCTTCTGCGCCTGAGTTTGATCCCTACAAAGTTCTCGGAGTGTCCAGACATGCCAGCCAGGCTGAAATCAAGAAAGTCTACAAGAGGCTCGCAAGAGAATGGTGAGTGATAAATAAGAGAGCAACTGAGATCATTGGGCCATAGACGTGCACTCTCTAAATATGAGTAGGATTGCTGTGAATAAGGTTAGGTTTCTTTTGTTTCATTCACAATGGTAAGCTTTCTTCTCTTTGACTATCTTCTCTTTAATATAGCGTGTTAATTGTGTAACTCTCTCATGATGATGTCCAAATGAACATCACTTTTCACACTTTATCCATAGGCATCCAGACAAAAACAAAAGTCCAGGGGCAGAGGACATGTTTATCAAGATCACTAAATCATATGAGGTAGGATGGTTGTGTTGCATATTGGAAATAATATGAAGAGCAAAAACACTCTTTATTTTTTTTGCCGTTTAATACTCTATAAGTGTGTGTGTGTACATACACTACCATTCAAAAGTTTAGGATCTATATATTTACATTTTTTATTATTATTTTTGAATAAGTTTCTTATGCTCACCAAGGCTGTATTTATTTGATTAAAAAAAACAGTAATATTTTAAGTTGTTGTAATATTTCACAATAACAGTTTTCTATTCGCATCATTACTCCAGTCTTCAGTGTCACATGGTCTTTCAGAAATCATTCTAATATGCTGATTTGCTGCTCAAGAAATGTTGAAAACAGCTTCATATTATAGAACTGTCTTTAATATTTTAATATCTTAATATTTTGTGGAAACCTTTTTTAAGGATTCTTTGATAAATAGTTCAAAAGAACAGCATTAATTTGAAATAGACATTTTTGTTTGTAACAATATGTTTCTGTACTGTCTTGCTGAACTTTTGAAAGCTAGTATATTTAAATGCACAAAATATCTGCTCTAAAATGGCAAAATTATAATATATAATTACTCACATCACATGCAATGATTTGTAAATATAAAATAAAATAGAGGTATATTTATGTAACAACTGAATTGTATTATGCCACTATAGTGACATTTTTCTTTTATTTTATACAAATATTTTTGTAAAATATTTATCTAAAATGTATAACGTGAGTGGTTACAATTGAAGGGTTTTTATTGCATAAATTTGGAAAATCCGTAATATTTTATTGTAAATGTTCATTTACACATACTCACAAATTCTGATAATAAATATCTGCTCGTTAGAAAGACTTGTTCAAGGGTTTGCATTAGGGCTGGGCGATATATCGAACGATATGATCATGCGCATCTCGTCAGTAAAGCTGGTTCCGTGATTAGCGGTAAATCTCCATCACCTGCTTTCAAATGGAGTGGCATTTAATACACGGAGCCGTAGTTCACTGACAAGCTACGCAATATTGAGTTCATTATCGCAGATGAATCGGCTTCGATAATGAACCCGATATTGTGTAGCTTGTCATATCGTTCGATGTATCGCCCAGCCCTAGTTTGCATGCAGTAAATCAATGACAACTTGTGGCATTCCATTTTGGCAAACATTTGGACACACATAATGCACTTTTGATTTTGGCGCCACCCTTCTGTCAATACAAAAATTACAAAAAAGAAGAAGTTCCAACGGTAGTTTTAAAAGAAGCCCTGGAACTGTCAAAAGTCTGCTGGAAGAAGCGAAACAACACATTTTGCATCATCCGGCAGGCTTTTGGTGACAAACAAACAGGGAACACATTCATTTACCTATATTAGTACTGACATTGTAGCAATACAAAGCTAGTTGAAAATTTGCAAACGTATCCATTAAGTAATTGATGTAAGATGCATGTAAACCTTTGAGTATATCTTCAGTAATAAGCATGCATATTGAATTGCATGTGATTTTACTTTCTATAGATTTTGTCCAATGAGGAGAGAAGGGCAAACTATGACCGGTTTGGTCAAATGGACGAGAATCAAAACTTTGCCCGAGCACCGCAGGGCTTCAGACATTATCATGACAGTTTCTACTTCGATGAGTCTTTCTTTCACTTCCCTCGGACGAGTCGTGATTTCACAGACAGCAAGCACCTCCTTCACTACAACCAATACATCAATGAGGTGCTGCCGGATAGTTTCAAGAGGCCCTACCTGATCAAGATCACGTCAGAGTGGTGCTTCACCTGCATCCATATTGAGCCCGTATGGAAGGACACTGTGCTAGAGCTGGAGCCGTTGGGTAGGTTCTTCAGGATTTTCACCCTCACAGTTAATTCCAGTAGAAATATTGGGTAAAATAGTCTAATATTGAATATCAGATGACAATATTTCCAATTAAAAGATATCAAATACTCAGAATATATCCTATTGGATTGTTTTTTAGGGGTTGGCTTTGGTGTGGTGGACATTGGATATGAAAGACAGCTGGCTAATAATCTTGGTGCCCACCGCACACCATCCATACTTGGTTTAATCAATGGCAAAGTCACTTTCTTCCACTATGCTGTGGTCAGGGAGCACTTGAGACAGTTTGTGGAAAGCCTTCTGCCCCAGAAGCTGGTTGAGAAGGTACGACTGTACTTTACTGTTTTTTAATGTTCTCCATAAATGAAATACTGTGTCACCCACTTTGAGGTGTATTTTTAATTATTAAATATATAATTAATTACTTAGTTATTTTAATTCTGAGGTGAATTTAATTATATTAATTATATGTCAGGTTCCACTTAATTCAAGCATTGGCTCTTGTTGTTACAAATATGAACTGTTAATTGAATATTCATATAAATGCTACTAAAAAGAGTTCATGATTGAAGTTTTATTTGCTTTTTTCACTTTCGTTTCCTTTCCTTCATTTTTCCCTTTTCCTGTTCCTTTTCCATTTCCTTTCCCTTTCTCTTCTTTTCCTCTTTCCTTCCCCATTTCCTTCCTTCTCTTTTACATTTTCTTTTTCCCTTCATGCTCATTTTCTCTCACTTTCCCTGTCCCCTTTCTTTTGCCTTTTTCCTTTTCCTCCCCTCCCTTTGTCCTTTTTATTTTCGTTTCCTTTTCCCTTTCCCTATCATTTTCATTCTTTCTCTCATTTCCTTACTAATTTCTGTTCATTTTAACTGTTCTTCCCTGTTTCTTTTCCTTTTCCTCTTCCTTTTCCGTTGCCTTTTTTCTTTTTACTTTATCTTCTTGTCCTCTCCACTTCCCGTCTTTCTCTTTTACCGTTTCTTTTCCTTTTTACTCCGTTCCTTTTCCTCCCTTTTACCTTTGTCCTTCCTCCTCCCACTTTCCTTCTCTTTTCCCTTTCCTTATGTCTTTCTGTTCCTTTACCATTTATTTTCACTTTCTCCTTTGCCATTTTTCTTCTTTCCCTTTTCCATTTCCTTTCGCTTTTCCTTTCCTTTCCTTTCCTTTCCTTTCTTATTCCCTTACCTTCCCACTTTTCCATATTTTCCCTTTCCTCACCCTTTTCTGTTCCTTTTCCTCTTCTCTTCTCTTCTCTTCTCTTCTCTTCTCTTCTCTTCTCTTCTCTTCTCTTCTCTTCTCTTCTCTTCTCTTCTCTTCCTTTCCCTTCCCTCATTTCCTTCCTTCCTTTCCCCTTACTTTCCCACTTTTCCCTCTTTTTTTTTCTCTTTTCCTCACCCTTTGCTGTTCCTTTTCCTCTTCTCTTCCTTTCCTCTCCCTTTCCCTTATTATTTTCCCTTTTTCCCCTTTTTCTTTTTCCCAATTCTCTTTGTCACTTTTATTCCCTTGCCGTTCTTTTCCGTCTTCCATTCCCTCTCCTTGTTCCCCTTTCCCTCTTTCCTTCTTTCTCTATTCTTTTCTTTTAGGTGACGGATAACAGCTACCTTGAGTTTGTAAACAGCTGGCATGAGGAGAATAAGCCAAGAGTGCTAATGTTTGATGTAGCATCTAATATCCCTCTTTTGTATAAGGTGAGTGTTTCTTATATTAACCGTTCAAACGGTCATTTAAATCTACGTCCTTAACACAAGTTGTTATATTCTCTTGTTCGCAGCTCACCGCGTTTGCCTATAAAGACTATGTACGGTTTGGCTATGTGGACATGGGCCTGACTGAGACCTCCAAAGTCGTGCAGAGGTTCAACATCAACACATATGCTCCCACCATGCTCCTGTTCAAAGAGAACACAGACAAACCGGCTGATGTTATACAGGTGAGACCCAGCTCTCCATTTGCTAACATCCAATTGCAATTTTTCTCACAAACTGTATACTAGCTGTTTTGTTTTTGCTAGACAAGTCCTTTTTTTTTTTTTTTTCTTCCCCAGGCAAGAGGAATGAAAAAACAGATAATTGATGAGTTTGTGTCCAATAATCGTTTTCTGCTGGTGCCGCGGCTAGTGAATCAGAAACTTTTCGATGAGCTGTGTCCAGTTAAACAGTTCCACCGTCGCAGGAAGTGAGAAATCTCACCTCAAACTGTAGCATTGGGTGTTGGTGGACTTATGTCTCTGAGAAAACTTCATCATCTCCCCGTCTTTCTGATTGACAGGTACTGTGTTCTTCTCGTTACTGGTGAAGGGGAGCAGTTTGTGTCAGTGAATGAGGCGTTCTTTGACTTCGCTTCCTCTAACACTAAAGAAGTCCTCAGGTTTGCTTATGTTTATCAGAGACAACAGCAGCCTCTCTGTGACACCCTGCTCAAAAAGGAAGACACAACCCCTCCACAGGTCAGAGACATTCATGTGCTAAAACACACACACACACATTTAGTCACCTTCTTTGATGCCATATGAATTTATACCTCTTGTGCGTATGACTTCAGGTGATTCTCCTGGAGAGACGCAGTGCTACAGGAAGGGTGTTGTATCGGACAGTGACGGGTGGATGGAATGGGAGTGATGATGATAAGCACCGCCTCCATGAGCAGCTTGAGCTTCTGCAAAGAGACTCCTCCTACCTTACCCATGATGCCATGCTGCCTGAACTCAACAATGAGTTTGCCTCGGTAAGTCATGCAGAGGCTAGTGAAGGGCTAAGATTGTCTTTAGAACTTTGCGATTTTAACTATGAGATTCCAAAATATATTTTAATGAATGTGTTGTTGAACCTGTGGCAATGAGAGAAATAATTAACAGTAATAACTTATTTTTTTTTTATTATTCCAGATTTTTCTGATTCAGTGGATCAATACTGCATATGATTACCTCGCTCAATTTTACTTTGATCTTCTCTACTCTAACTGGTGAGTGCAATCAAAAAAGTTCATGGTCCTGTTTGCATGCAGTTTCTTAGCTCTTTTCCACCAGAATGGTTTGCATTCTGGAGCCAGAGTAAAATCTTGGCCAGTGCTCGACCAGGCAAACTGGATCCTGTTGCAAGCCAACCACGTTTTTCCACAGGTTTTAGAAATAAACATTGTTATGGGCTGTCTACCTGACTATAACTAGTATAAAACAAACCGCTATGGAAACATGCAGAACGATTCAAGAATCTATGTCAGTGGAAAAAGGATATTTGTGGTTCATTGTGATCAATCAGAAATGAAAGCAACATTAACAGCACTTAACTTTCAGGGCATACTGTCGCCGCATCTAAAAAATCCAAACTGTATAGTGATACATTTGGTTTGAAACTTACCTCAACCATTAAAACAGCTTGTTCTGTGTAGTTGGAATGAAATTCGGACGTAGTACATCCGTAATTTCGTCACTGTCACGTGGCTTACAGTGTGATTTGCGTTGCTTCACTACCACTTGCAAATCCTCTCCCTTGGCCTTATGGGGTGAAGTCTCCAGTGGTTGTGCACCTCAGAACTTTTCACCTACTGTTTTATGAAAACTAGTGTGAAAAAAAAAAAATCTTTAAAAAATAGAACCTGTTCTAATTCTGAGTTTTAAATTTTAAAAATGGAACTGCATCATCTGCATGATGTTAACAAATCAATTCTTCAATTCTAAATCAATGCTAATTCTAAAATGCCATTTTAGACCAAGTAATGGAGGCTTGAACCATTGGTAGCAGACTAATGCAGTTAATAATTAAGTTATTATATCATTTTCTCCTAAGTGTAATCTGTTCGCAAGGATCTTTAGGCATATTTTCATATTTGGGTTTTTTTTTTTTTTTGGAGTGCCCTTCTCTCTTACCTTTTTGGGTCTCAGCTCTTACAGGACCTGTTATAGTTGCTGGGTACTGAGATATGTTTGACTCCGGGCCATTTTTTTATGAATGACTTTTGGGACTTCACCTTGTCCGTCCAACAAAGATGTTTACTGTTAGCTGCTCTCACAGCAGCAAAAAAATTGCTAGTCAACCATTGGAGTCCTCCTCACACAATGGACAGATGAACCTGGACTGTGTATTTGTTGGACATTGTCTCAATGGAACTCTCAACTTCTCGTGTACATGGATCTAGTGTGGAAACTGTAAGTTTGTGTCATTCAGCGTTTGATGTTGTCATCTTTTCTGGAATCCGGGTGAAAATTATTTTATTGTGGGTTGGGGTGGGTTCTGAATTTGCACAGTTGCTTTTTGTTTCTTACTGCTGTTGCAGGAAAAAAAAATTAATAAAAAGTTAACAAAAAAAAATAAGTTATTAGAGAGAGAGAGAGAGATTAAGCATGTGAATTACCTGAGTCTGTGCATCTCTCAACAGTGTTCAGCAGCAGCGTCTTTGCTAATAGCGAAACCGTAAGTTCATCAGCTTCAAGAACAGCGCCGTTATTACCTCGCTTGTGAGAAATGTCATGTAGCTTTCAAGTTGCTCAACTATTTTACCGATAAAATCGTCAGAGCAACGCTAACAACACATTTCTGTGCATGTGTATGTTTCCTTGTATGCGAGTGTGTGTCTGTACTGTATGGGAGTGCCTTTGTATGGGAGAGAGAGTGGGCGAACTATACATAATAAAACGTAATTTTGTGGCAAAAACATGGAAATAATTTGCTATTTTTATCCTATTGTTAATTATATTTAATAGCTTGTTCAGTTTCGTTGTGGGTTTTGGTTCTTTTGTTGTTGTAAGCTGTAAAGACCTTTGAAATAACTGAAATCATTTGGAAAAGTGATATGAACAAAGACCTGCCTGGAACTACTTTAGCCGTGCATTTTCCTGAATATAATTGCACACCGTCAGCCAATGAGATTAAAGCATTCAACAGCCCTGTAGTATAATGTTAAAGTATCTGCTATAGACATAAGAAGACTGTAAGAGAAACTGAAAAAGTTTACAAGTTGTATATTGAGTGCAAAAATGTTTTTAAATGCAAATGACAAAAAATATCAGACTAAATGATAATGATATTAGCTGATGACTATTTTTAGCATTGCTTTTTATTGAATTTACCGATTAGCAGCCCTACAATTTTATTTATTTATTTATTTTTTATAAATGAGAAACTTAAGAGCACCCTGTTATGTCATGTTCTGCTTCCCCCAGGCGTGAGATGATGCCTGTACTGTCTCTGATCTTCTCCGCTCTTTTCATCCTGTTCGGGACTGTAATCATTCAGGCCTTCAGGTAGAACTGATTTTATTATATCACAGTGCGTTTGTAAGGAGAGTTGTTTGTTTGTTTATTGATTGATTGATTGATTGTATGAACAGTGACGCTGGGGAAGAAAAACCAGCCAAACAAAAGGCCACTGATACACCAAAGACTGCAGAGAGCTCTCCAGGACAAGAGAGCACTTCAAGGTAAGACACTGCTTGCTTAAGAATGAAATATAATAACAGCAAGTCAAAAAGAGATTTTGAGATCACAGATGTGTTTATTTGTTCATTAGTTGTATCGCTAAGAGTTGGTTTTCCTGTTACAGTCGTCCACCTAAGAAGAATTTTGTGGAAGTGACAGAGCTGACGGACATCACCTACATGAGTAACCTAGTCAGGTTAAAGCCTGGTCACATCAATGTTGTGCTGATCCTCACTGATGCTTCTAAGCAAGTACTGCTCAGGAAGTTTGCCAAAGAAGTATATTCGTTCTCAGGGTGAGGCTTGTGTATGTGTTTGAGAGAATGCTAAAACCTGTTTCTGGAGATCAACCTTCTTACAGAGTTTAGGCTGTCATTCATTCAAATCAAAACTTTCCAACTTAGACGGCCACTTGATGCTTAGCACAAACGCAAATCAATACTAGCATTCATTGTCTTCCATTAAGCTGTAGACAACTGAACCAAAGTCAAAGATGCTACGTAGACATATTCCAAATCTACAATAGTTGTAAGCCTCAGTAGATCCTAGAGAACATTGGCACCAATGGTTTCTACGATCGTCTTGGGCTTTTCGGAAATGCAGCCTGGGTTCATTTGAAATCAATTGGATTTTTAAAAAAGTGCAACGGGACCCATTATTCCAAACTATTTGTCAACTAATTGGTCAACGTGTGCAATTAAGAGGTTCATTACTTTCTAGGGCTGCCCTAGAAATCAATTTTATTTAGTTGTCAATCTTATTAGTCGCTTAATCACAGATAAAAAATAATCTACACAAACTTTCATTTGAGTGAACTCAGAATAACAACACAATGTTGCGCTTTTGTAAAATAATCAAAGCAAACAGGGTGAGCTTTCTGCCATCTACGTCTTTGTGAACTTGAGCTTGTCAATAAAAAAAGAACCGAAACTCTGTGTTTGCCTCACAGACATGAAAAATATCTTTATAGAAAATGTCTACTTCTAAATGAACCAATTCAAATGGAAAACAATTATTTTCGGATTATGTAATCCGTATGGAACGTGCACGTCCACTGTGGAGATAATGAGTCAGTGTCCTCGACTTCATCACCGCAGCCGAAAATACAGAAAACGCTAGTTTATCAGTGAATTATGATGTTAAGGCTGTCTTCTTGCTGTTTTTTTCCCTGGAGCATTCATAATCATTACTTTTGTAGTATGCTGTTGCAAGCTTTGTGCGCGCTTGAGCGGTGATAGGCAATAGGCAGTTAAAGGCTCATTATTATGAATTGCATGGTTTATTAATATAAACATGCGATTAGTTGACTAATCCCAATTCCAAAATCTAAATGAAAACTTAAAAATAAAACATAAAAACAAAAACAAAAAAAAACATAAAAATCTTGATTCTGAACAACTCAACCCAGAATTCTTCCACCTCCACTTGGAACAACAAATGGAATGTTATTTAAATAGAATGTCAAACGACGCTTCTTTTTATTAGCGTTCCAGAGGTCGTTTACAAGTAAAAAGTTGCACATTTCTGATTTCCAGTAATTGTGCTTTCCAGACAGCTCAAACTGGAATTCTCTCACCTCCACTTGGAAAAAACAATGGAGCATCATTTGAATATGAAATCAAATGACTATTTGTTCCTTTTTCTACATCTGGAAAGTAGCATTGAATTGCTGAAATTAAACATTG
Organism: Tor tambroides; assembly: GCA_021397915.2. NCBI lineage: Eukaryota > Metazoa > Chordata > Actinopteri > Cypriniformes > Cyprinidae > Tor > Tor tambroides. Next base: position 56,961 of record JAFVLL020038934.1, read on the forward strand.
AAAGAAAGTAGATCTCCTGAAGCTGTATTGAGCACCCTTTGCTTTCAACTTAAATCTTGCTACAAACAAATCCATAGGAAACTATCCCTGCTTCCTCCCGCAGGTCTCAGACTCTTCACTACTCCTTTTTAAATGTGGACAAGCACAGCCAATGGATGGATTCCCTCATGGAGTCGGCTCCTGAGGCCAGACCGTCAGACTGCTTGGATGAAGAGGAAGAAGAGGAGGACTCCACCTCCAACAAATCAGACTACACTGGCCACGTCCTGGCACTCAACGGCCACAAGAAATACTTCTGCATATTCAGACCCGTGTTCACAGGGGAGGAACCCGAATGTAGTAGGCGGTCCGACGAGGACGCGGCAACAGCTGGTCCAAGTAAAGCCTCGAGGTCCCGCTCAAGTGCCCGAAAGAAGGCCACCACTCTGGAGATCCACCACAAACTGGACCGACTGGGTCTGTGGATGGAGAGGCTTATGGAGGGAACTCTACCAAGGCACTATGTTCCAGCCTGGCCCGGTCTGGACACCATAACACCGCAGAAATAAGACTCGCCTTTGTCCTCAGGCCCATTGCAGGAGGCGTGCTGTAGTGACGTGAAAGGTGTTGAATTCTCAACATCTTTTCGATCCAAATTACTCGCTTTAAAAGATATTAAGTTATTCTGTTAAATGCACTGGTGATGAGTAGAGGTTTTGGTTATTTAGAGCACCATGTGCTCGTCGGCTGCTTTAGGGGCAAAACTCTTTTCCATCTGTAACATACACTGTCTTTTTGTTAGTATGGTTGTTCATTACTGTATGGATGTCAATACCCAGATAAAGCCTCTCTGTGTAGCTTCCGACAGGGCTAACGTGTCTTTACACTGCTGGGTATGTGGTGTCTGCAGCCCACCCTTATAATTTCATCCAGGGTCCTGTGAATTCAAGCAACAGGCCAGATTTCAGAAGCAGCTCGTTTTAAGATTACCGTTCTGCCTTTTTTCCAGTCAGAGTCACTATGTGGGTGATAAAAAAGCGTGTGTGTATGTGTGTGGAAAAGGTTTAATCATCCTACTCTCCTTATGCAAAATCTCCAACTACAAATTTATTAAACCGTGCTGCATGAAAAATCACATTTTGAAGACTTGAGAAGATACTTAGATTTTACTGCCGTTTGTGCATGTGCTGCCTTTCCTTGAAGCCCTCACTTTCTTTAACGTCATTTGTTTTACATTTTGCACTTTGACAACTTGCTTAGGATTCTTTCATTCGTAAACGTAATATTTAAATAGCGGTTCTAGCTGCATCTGAATTATAACTAAAACTTAAGGTTGAGAATTTAAGAATGTCACTAGATCATCGGTTGCAATTTTCTTTTAGGAAAATGAGATTTTTATGTTGCACTTTTTTGTGGTTGATTTATATGTGCATTGTTTAAAAATAATAATAAAGTTTGTACTGTAGCAACATGTACTCACCTATATTTATAACTGTTGACTTTGTTTTTATTCAAAAATAATAATTTGAGTCTTTTTTTACATAATTTACACATTTACATACAACATTCCTTAAGACACATTATTAAACACATCCACATAAACCTTTTTCTATCTACACAGCAAATCCATCAGGTACAAAGACTTTCTTTGAGTCTTTCTAGCTTCAAAACTCGTTCCGAATATTCACTTTCTTCATTTTCAAGTCTTCTGGACCGAAAGACGCAGGCAGCAGTTCCTCAACAGTCATCTCCACATAGGAGCCGTCAGGTTTGGACAAATACACGTCCCAGCTAGCTCCAAACTGTATATGTGAAAACAAAAATAACATGCTTAATTAAACCTGAGTATGCTGTTTGTTTAATTGATGAGAAATACTATGGTAAATTAAACTTGCCTCTCTCATGAACTGCCTGCAGCCACCACAGGGAGAAATGAAGTGCTCACACATATCGCTTAAAAAAAGAGCAGAAGACATTTACATTTGTCTATTTCCAAATATGGAGCTAGTTAGAAATGTTATTCAACCACTAGAGGGCCTGTTGAATACAGTCGAAATTTACCTCGCAATAGCAATGGCTTTGAAATCCCTGTAGCCCACTGACACAGCTTTTGAGATGGCAGTTCTCTCAGCACAGATTCCCAAGTTGAAACACGCGTTTTCTACATTACAGCCTGATGTAGAGAAATAAGGAAAAGTTTTAATGTCCAAGTATGTTACATCACACTGAACACATGACAAATATTATGTAAGGTACATCTTGTACTCCTGTTTTGTACCGATTTCTATTGGCTGGTCTGGAAGGGGCCTGTCAGGTCAGAAGCCAAGTTTTTATTTACTTTCTGTGACTCGTCCTCTCTCTGGTGCCACTGTTGTGTTACTGCAGTGACTAACAGTATGGGCATTACACAACAGTAAGTGCTGTTTCACCGCAGTTCAAGGCTGTGTCACTTGTACTGAGAGAGCAATAATCAGCTGCTTTACTTAATGGGATCTAAGTGTTATTTGTTAACCAGAGCATTAGCCAGGTCAGACCAACAGAATTGTGTATTGCATCATAATACCAGTTGTGTTCAGTGTTTATAGGCTACATTATGTGCATTTAATTAAATTAGCCCTTAAAGCAGTTCACTCAAAAATGAAAATTCTGTCATTAATTACTCAACCCTCATTCCAAATCTGTAAGGTCTTTGACAAGAGTACTCTTGTGAATGGCAGTGGACATTGATAGGGAAGAAAAAACTGTTGAATAAATTTATTTTTGTTTTCTTTGTGCACAAAAAGTATTCTCGTAGCTTCATTAAATTATGGTTGAACCACTGATGACACATGGACTATTTTAATGATGTCCCTTGCTGTTCATGGAGGGTCAGAAAGCTCTCGGATTTCATCAAAAATATCTTAATTTGTGTTCTGAAGATGAACGAAGGTCTTATGGGTTTGGAACGACATGAGGGTGAGTAATTAATGACAGAATTTTCATTTTTGGGTGAACTATCTGTCTATTTTTCTAGACAAAATATATTTTGATGTTGTAAACAGTGTTGCTCAATGAAATACAGTTTTGAAATTGAAAATATATTTACGTTCATATACTAAAATATATTCATATATTGAAAAAATATGTTAATATATTTTTAAATATTAATACATATATTTTAAAAGCTTTAAAATATATATATTTTTAAATATATATTTTCCAAAAAATATGCAAACATGGCAAAAATAAATTGTTAGAAATTTTTAATATTTTAATATATTTTGAAATATGTATATATGTGTTCCCTTGAGAAACTTTGTTTGCTCACAATCAAAAACAGTTTTTTTTTACCCACCTCATATTGTTTATATCAGGATTTTGAGAGAAAACTCAAAGTTTCCTTTCTATGTCCTTTTACTACCTCTTTAGGGCCTCCATAATGTCACAAAAAATTGTCAGAACCCCAGATGTAGACATGACATTAAGTATAATTTTACTTGTATTGTATCCATTAAAATATACAAAAAACTGGTCTAGCAACAAGATGAATATTACAACATTTTAGTAATATCCTATTAATATTGAAGTCATCCAAGCTCATTTTTACTACAGTCGATAGTTGAGATGGCGGCCGTTGTGTTTGAATGAAAAAAGGGTGAATCCGTAGTGTGATACGAGAGAGGTGAAAATAGCACTGGTTTCAATTACCTGGATGAGCCGACTGATATACAGCATTGCCAATAAAGACAGCCAATATCAGCTAATACCTGACCACAGAATGTCACTCACGAATGACCAATCAGATTCGAGAGTTGTGAAATAAGCACTCATACAGTGTGTGTGTTAAGTCTCATTCACGTGTCAGAGGTGTTACCTGCTATTAGTCATCCTTCTGTTGGCATGTAATGGTTTAACAAGCTTTTATGTGAATTTGCCAACATCTTTGCTCTCAGAGTGGCAACAAATTGAGCACGCATTAGAGTTCAGCTTTCATACATTATTCATCAGCTCTGAGTTCACAAACACTCTTTACAGCAGTTGATGTTTCTTATCCAACCAGCACTGGGAACTGACTGCTGAAACTCTCTAATACTGGTACTTTTATAGTACATTCAGGGGTTCCCTCACCTGTGAAAACTGCCCCGTCGTGTGTCAGGAGTGCCGCCCCGACTCGGAACTTGCTGTAGGGGCAGTAGGCAAATTTCCTGGCCTCGAGGGATTTCCGAATCAACTCCTTCATTCCAGATAAGTGCTCATTCAGCCCATTAATAAGCATCTTTTGATCTCCCATGTTGCTGTGCTGTGTGTGTATTGTGTTTCTGTGGCTCAACAGAATTGCCTGTGACTTTGTTTTTCCAGATCCGGCATCCAATCCCCTTTTCCCAGATCTCCCACCTCCCTGACGTTCTGTGTTTGATGTGTGTGATTCTGTCATGCTGCAAGGTTATGTAATTTCCAGTCAGAGTCGACTTAGCAACCTTTCCCTTAGCCACACCACGAGACAGTGAGGATGAGGTATAAAAGTCACTGCTCTATAATACAGCGACATTCCCAGTGGAATAACGATGAAAAAGCATTTCCTTTGCACAACAGACAGCTGGAGATAAATAGGCCAACAGTGGTAGTACGCTGGGAAAATATTTGATTTATTATTTTAATAATCTTTAATAATCTTTTTAATAATAATCTGCCTTTGAAGTGATAAAAAAATAGAATAAAATTTAAAACAGGAAGACCATTAAAATTAGTTGGAACTGGAATCAATTTCATCAGTTTAACTACAAATTCTAGTACAAACATCTAAACGTTCTTGAATCAAGATACAGTTACTTGAGAAACAAAATGACTTCAGATATTAAGTCTTGTTTTCTGAAAAATTTGTCGAAATTTTAGTTTTTTGCTTAAAACAAGAAACAATATCTGTCAAGGGGGCAAAGAAAAATAATCTTAATAATTAAAAAGGAGAACTTAAAAGATAAACTTTGTTGGCCCACTAGCAGATATTTTTGAAGATACATTTATTTTAAGATACTTTTTCTTGTTTTAAGCAAAAACTAACAAAATGTATTTATAACTAACAATGTATGTTCTGCTGATGTATATACATATATTATATATATATATATATATATATATATATAGATTTTTTTTTTTTTTTCCGCAAGGTAAATGCATCTTAATTCAAGAATATTTAGATATTTGTACTAGAAAACAAGACAAAAATATTAAGTAAGAAAATATTAGTTTTTTTGCAGTGTGATATCCAAAACCTGCTCTGCTCTTTCTTTCATTCATAAATTGAGCGTCCTTTTTTGAGAACATAAAATAATAAAACAAGTTTCAATGCTGGTATTTATCTTATCTAACAGACACTGACCGCCGTACTCAGTATACTGGGTCTTTTTGACCATTTCTATGGTGTGGCAGTTCAATAACCTTTGGAAAAAGAACATTCTAGCTGGTGTCGTTTTCGATCACCCAGTTGATCCAAGAGACGTAGTTGCGGACTTTGGTGTAGACTCCTGGGAAATACTTGTTGGCACAACTGATGCCCCAGGACACGATCCCCTCAAAATAACCATTACAGATGAGAGGCCCACCAGAGTCGCCCTGCAGCCAAACAAAGCACAGTGTCACCACAGGAGTGTTATATGATGCTCTCTGTTTAATTAAAAATATGTTTTGTATGCATATCATCTCTTTTCCTCTCTATGTTTTGTGTTTCAGAATAAAAACCCCTGAACTGCTCGGATTCACCTGGCAGGAGTCTTTGCCGCCCAGCGGGGAGCCGGCGCACACCATGTTGTCTGTGATTCTGTAGTAGTAGTAGTATTGACACTGAGGGATGATCTGGACGTCCACAGCACGCAGGACAGGGGACAGGTAATAACTGTAGACCTGAGTGACGCCCCAGCCGCTCACCGTGCAAATCGTGCCCCCTTGTAAGGGAGCGAGTGAAGTTGGCAGCACAGCTGGCTGAATGTTGGCATTGAGCTCTGTGGGCTTTTCCAGCTAATGCACAGATCCAATAATGAAGGAAAATGAAAAATATTATAAATTGCATTCTTAACTGTTGATGACATATGACATATTATTGATAATTCAGTAAATTACATTTTAATATATATTACAGGCATAAACTACATTTTGAAATATATAACAGAAACAAATTACATTTTAAAATTTATTACAGTAGAATAAATTAAAACAAAATATTGTGAAATATTATTACAATAAAAAATTACATAATATGTAATAATAATATTTCACAATATTATTACTGTATTTCCTGAGAATTTTTCATAAATAAATAAATGAAAACAAAACATTATTTCAGTTTGTTACTGATATATTCACACACACACACACACATATATATATATATATATATATATATATATACTGAATTCAGATGATTTTTAATGTTTTTTAAAGAAGTCTCTTATGCTCATCAAAGTTGCATTTATTTGATTAAAAATACAGAAAAAAACAGTAATATTATGAAATATTGTTGCAATTTAAAATGATGGTTTACTATTTTAATATACTTTAAAACATAATTTATTCCTGTACAGCAAAGCTGAATTTTCAGCATCTTTACTCCAGTCTTCAGTGTCACATGATCCTTCAGAAATCATTCTAATATGCTGATTAATTATCAATATTGGAAATATTTTTGCTGCTTAATATTTTTTTGTAAACTGTGATGCTTTTTTCAGTATTCTTTGATGAAAACAAAAAGTAAAAAAAAAAAAAAAAACTGTATTTATTTAAAAAATTAAATCTTTTGTAATAACGTACACTACAGTTTAAATGTCTGGGGTCAGTTTTTTTTTTGTTTTGTTTTTTTTTTAGAAATGAACAAAAAATTTTCAGCAAGATGTGTTAGATTAATAAAAAGTGATGGTAAAGACTTATATTGTTAGGAAATATTTTGAATATTTTGAATAAATGCTGTTCTTTTGAACTTTTTTATTCATCAAAGAATCATGAAAAAGTATCACAGGTCCAAAAAAAATTAAAAAAATTAAGCAGCACAACAGTTTCCAACATTGATAATAAATCAGCATATTGTTAATCATGTGACACTGAAGACTGGAGTAATGGATAATGAAAATTCATCTTTGCATCACAGGAATAAATTATATTTTACAATACATTAAAATAGACAACCACTATTTTAAATTGTAATAATATTTAACAATATTACTGTTTTGTTTTTCTGTATTTTTGATCAAATATGTATTTTTTGATCATATATGTGTGTGTGTGTGTGTGTGTGTGTTTATATATATATATATATATATATATCAGTATATTTACATATATTAGTATTTCAGTTTGTTACTTGCTATTACCAAACATAGACTTATTAACATGTGTGCAATATTTATGTATTTCATGCTTGACAAACTTACTTTCAAGAGCATGATGTCACTATCAAATGTCCTGTAATTGTACATGTAATACACCAGAACTCTGGACACGTTGAACACCTGCTCAAATCCCTCTTTAGTGGAAAGATTATGTTCACTCAAAACCACTTTGATTAAATAGCTCCTGCCAACAGATTAGACAGCAGAACCCAACATTATCATAACAGTACAGTCAGTGTAAGGATTTGGCCTACCTCAAATACTGTAGCATGTATCTGTAAAGGTGAATTCTGATAGAAATACTCACGGTCTCCAGCAGTGGGCAGCAGTAACCACCCACTGTGGGTGTATGAGCGTTCCTCCACAGTAATGATAGTTGTTGTACTGGATAGAGGCCTGGTACTTTATGGAATAAGGCTCAACCTCCTGTCCTCCAATGATTCTCTGCTGCAGCGAGCCTGTGAATGATAAAGCAAGGCCGCGTATGCGCTAGATAAACATAAAACACCAGCCGCTTGTGCTCACTACTGGTGAGCACAACTGTATGCTTTCTGTGCATACAGTTGCTTTCTGTATGCACAGAAAGCAACTTCCTGTTACATATGCATTATGTTTAGTTAGAGTTACTCAGGTAATACTGTGCTTTACCGTGAAGCGTAGAGATGATGAGGAGCAAGGTGTATTCAAGGCATTTCTTCATGTTTGAGGGGTCTAAAACAGAGGATGTTTAGAGGTCGAGAAACAAATACAAACAGCCATGGTAAAGAAAAAACATCACATTTTACATAATACATGGTCAAATATTGAACGAATATCACGGCGCGTTTCCAACAACAGGTTACTCAGGTTACTGGAATAAAAGTTCAAAACAAAAAAGGTTTAATCTAGATGGCTTAAACTGTGCTATATATATATTGAACTCAGATGTTATATTGAACATTTGAGTCATCAAAGAATCCTGAGAAATAATGTAATAAATAAATTAAATAAATAAACCCACAAAAAATGTAAGGTTTCCACAAAAATATGAAGCAGTGCAACTGTTTTCAACATAATAATAATACATTTTTCTTGAGCAGTAAATCAACATATTAGAATGATTTCTGAAAGATCATGTGACACCAAAGACTGGAGTAATGATGCTGAAAATTCAGATTTGATCACAGGAATAAATTACATTTTAAAATATATGCAGATAGAAAACAGACATTTTAAATTGCAATAATATTTCACAATATTACTGTTTTTACCTTATTTTTGATCAAATAAATACAGCCTTGGGGAGCGTGAGAGACTTCTAAAATGCATAAATATGATGTTGTATATACACAACATTTATGACATTTTCTACCCAAAGCATAAATGGACAGCATAAAAACTCACCCTGAGCATCGAAAGCTCAATCCTGAGCACCTAAATTCCACTAACTTCCACTGGCACTAACTTAGCTGTGATATTGTCTTTGCTTTTATAATGTAACCACATCTGTCTCTTGGGTTTTCTGGTCTTGTTTGTACACTAACTATTCACGGGAACAAAAACAATAACACGCCAGGACTTGGGCTGACCCAAAAGCTCTGAATATCTGCGATCGCCTCCTCTTGTTTGAAGCTATCATGTCTAAGACCTTGTCTTTGATTCATACAGAGTGAGCTGCTCTCGAAGGGGAAATCAAATACCTATAGACTCTTTCATTTGACAAAACAGTTTGTCAGAGAATAGGATATCGGGTGACAGTGAAATTGGGTGGAAAGGGCAATAGAGTGGTGGTAACCAAAGCAGCTGCGAACAAGGTCTTTCCAATAGCGCTTGACTGTATAAATGCACGTCTATATCCTCAGGGGAGAGCTCCACCTAGAAGGATGAGTTTGCCATTTATCTGAAGTCCCACCTTGGATGTAATGAATCTGTATTCTCATACTGCCTCGTGAGATTCGTTTAGAAAAATAATGTTGATTTCTCTCTTCTCATTGTTTGAAAATCAAATGAGAGACCAAATATGAAATTCTTATTATTGGTGCTCCATTGTCTTTATTGTATGTAACTCGTAATCTGTTCAGGGAGTCCAGCCAGAGCATGTTATTGTGATTCTCCTTCCCTTGATGTGCGCAGTTACAGACACATGGTGTGTATTTCTGAAACAAAATGCTCTTGTGGGGGATGAAGGAATAAGTAAATGAAATCGAATGGGGAAAATGTTTGGGAGTTGCTAACAGAGAGGACGAGGGTTTACATTTAAGTTGAAGTTACATTAGTGAAAGTTTGCAGACAGAAAAGGTCCGTTGTCTATTGTCTCACACAGAAGTCACTTTCAACCCAAGCAGCTTTCTGTTGGTCAGAGCAGCGAATATGCGTGACCACCTTGAAACCTTTGCGAAATCTGCATAGGGAAATATTTCACCCTCATGCAAAGTCCCTGATAGTATGGATTCCTATTTAAATGACTGGAAAATTCACAGAACAACGGTAAATGCAACCACACCTTTAGACTGGAACGTAAACGTCAGAGGTTAAGAAATTATGAATGAATGAATCTTGAATCTTGAAGAATTATCACATCAGGTTAAATGGAAAGATACAGGGGTTGGACCAAATAATTTGAACACCCATTATTATAAGGGTTAATATAATATGTGTAGGCTGCAGTGACAAAAGGAAGCCCATTTGGCAGGAGCATTGGTAATCTTAACAGGCCAACTGTTTGGTATTTTAAGAACAACCGTTTTTACTATGATTATGTATGCAAAGCATGGCAAGACTTCATCAGAGAAGAGGAAATGTGGTTTGAAGACTGAAAGTTAACGATAGGGATAATCGAACACTGAGAAGCACTGTGTCCACAGAACTACTGCAGCAAAGTGACAGCAAACCTCAATATTCACTTTGAAGGCCCTGTTTCCACAAATTCACAAAGCCAGCATCCATGAAAGAGCTGCAGCTGCTAAAATTTAACCATGGACACCAATGCAAAAATCCTTAAAAGATGGTGTCATAATTAGGGATGCACGATATTGGATTTTGCCGATATCCGATATGCCGATATTTTTCGACTCATTTCGGCCGATACCGATATATTTCATTTTGTTTGGAAACAACACCAAATCTCTCCTGTGCAGAAATTATAAAAACTTATTTGTTAGAACTAAATAAACAATGAAGGTTTCTTGACAGTACATTGAAGCTTTGAGAATAACTATAAATAAACTATATCAATCGCTGCATTTTTTTTCCCCAGAAGGATGCAGTGTTAACCCTAACATTTTATTTTAAGATTTAACATTTGTAGATGGTCTAAAGCAAAAGAGTTGTAAAAATTCTGAAAATCTTTTAGAGCTTATGATTTGTTTAAAAAATAAAACATATGACACATAAATGAATAAATCAGTATATATAAAATTATTTAATTTACAAGTGTCATGTTTGTGATTTTTTTTCATGTAAGCTATAGCTTCTGACCTTTAAATCAAAACATACTCATTATTTTATGACATCAGTTACTGCTTTATTTAATCAGAAACAGTCTAAATGTTATTTGTGTAGGCTATTTTACTTTTAATTTAATTAGAAGTAGGCCAACAGCGCCCCCTACAGATTAAAACTCCTTACAGAGAGGGCATTAGGACCCGGGGGAGGCTGTCGCTGCTGCTGCTGCTGCACCTGCTATTACTGTTTTCTCAATCAAACGCCAAATGCGTCATTCTGTGCATGCATTCTCAGTTTAAATGCAGCATCCAAAACAGTGAATCTAATCATCATTCAGACAAAACTTTGCTTCAAGAATGAGTCACACTGCTGACGTGATCTAATAGCTAGCAGACCATGAGCACATGTGAGTTAAAGTATTTTTATCGGCAAGACACATCGGCATAATTTTTCATATCGGGCCGATACCGATATTTACATTTCAAGCCATTATCGGCTGATTCCGATATCAGTCCGATAATATCGTGCATCCCTAGTCATAATCATAAAACCTGGACAGTTGGAGCACCAGGATGAACTTCAACATCTGCCCAGGTAAGACAAATCACCTGACATGAATATTATCAAACTACTGTAGGGAGTTTGGGGGGGGGGGGGAGCAAATTCCCTCCTTCAACTGCCAGATGTTCTGATAGACAACATTCAACTGGGGACTATTCAAAACTATTTGTATCAAAGGCTTCCAGGTTGAAAGCTGTATTAAAGGGAAATGGTGGTAATAATAATGAAATGTTGCCTATATTCCAGGTGTTCATATGATTTTGTCCAACCCCTATAGATGCTAGTGTCACAAGCAGGCGAGGATGAGGAGAGGCGGGGATCTAGGTGCATGTTTAATGAAGAAATAACAGGCAAATGCAGAAAACAAGGCAAAGAACACAGGCAAGGAAAACGCAACAGCTTACAAGAAGTAAGCACAACAAAGCACAAGATAAACATTAAGTGAATAAAACAAGGAAGACACAGAACTACAAACTAAGAGTCCAAGACACAGACACAGGAAACACAGATTGGGATTGTAACATTGGGATTGTGATTCCAGACGCTCCAAAACAAGAAACACAAAACAAAAGTCCAGAAGGACCTGAACTGTGGTGGAGCAGCAGACCAGGGAAGAGCCAGCGGATCAGGTGGCCAGAAAAAGCCGGCAGGACAAACGGGACCCAAGGTGCAACTTACATAATGGTCGGAAACACTGGAGTGACGTCCAAGACGGCCGAAGCCTCTGGCGTGGCAGCCGTGATGTGAAGAAGCTCTGGCGTTCTTTCCCAAACCTGTTTCCCTTTCTTCTTTACAAATTCTTCCTGCACCTTCAAGTGTATTTATTCTTAAGCATAAAAACATAATTAATTAAACATTTCCCTTTCTTCGTGTTTTTAATTATCCTTTGGTTAGCAAGCTAACCGATTAGCCTGCTAGCTTAGCATAGCACTAACTTGTTTAAAAAAAGCTCTTTTGATTTGCTAGAAATTGTTCATAGCTTTTGTTGTACCCCTAAAACACTATGATGCTTTCAGAATTTCAGTTGTATCTAAGGGCCATTCACACTAAGGATGGTAACTTTAACACCAATTAAATGAAGTTTTAATAATCTATGTTCTAATTCTATGAAAATTGTGAAGTCCACTATGCAGCTATAATGATAACAACTCATAGCAGTGGTTTCGTTGGAATCACTTTCCAAATCTTTTTTTTTTCTCCAGCTGATAAATAATAAAATATGACAGCCAGTGAAAATCCACCCGACTTTAAAGAACGCAAGGATTGTTTTTGTAAATATCATGCTTGGTGTTAACTGACCTTTAGAAAATTCTTATCTGAGGCCTTTAGGATTGGTTCCATATTATAATTAGCATTATATTAGCAGCACATTAGCATTTTTAACAAGGGACTGACTAACTATCACATGCAGAGTTGAGGAGACTTACTAGACATGTATGAACTCATTATGTGTTATGTGAAGGTCAGAGAGGGCAAAGCTGCTGAAAGCCCAACTTGTTCAGTTGACTCAAACACCCCTTGAATACTGAAATCAGAACTATGGAAACCTGAGGAACAGTGTTGATGTGATTTCCTCACCCTATGTGGAGGGGTTTGGTAGATATAGTCTAGCTGACCTTCAGTACTGCTTTTCGCGCTCACATTAGCCATGGTCATGCTGCTCTTTCTGGTGCTGTTGAAACTCATCCCAGCCAACTTTAAGTACACTAAATAATATAAGGAGCTTTTTTGCCTACAGCTTTAGCTTTGCAAAAAGGCAATGTATTGCCTTTTACAGTGTTTGAGCTATACTTTTATTTAGTATTTCATTAAATTACATGATGCTTGTCTTTGCCTTGAAATGAATAGAACTTTGCCATGATGAGCATGTTCTAAATATATTAATTAAATGCATTATACTTCCTAGAAGAAAATAAATTAAATGTTTACAAGCTTCTTGCTTATTAAAGTAGCTTAGCTTATACTGTAATCATATATATGTATATATAAAATCATGAATGTTGAAAGGTCAGTAAGCCTCAAAATATTCGAAAATTTGACTCTTTATATATAAATATCAAATATCTGAATTTTTAAATCTAAACTATATTTAAAAACTTTTTGTAATTAGGGAAATTTGATGTACAGTCATTTATATATATATATATATATATATAAATGTCAATTTAAGGTACATATTTAAATCTAAAATATATTTATTTATTTATTTTTTTGTGATGTACAATCACATATATAAGGAAATATGCTCATAGTTTTTATTTATTAGTTATACCACATGACATTATTAGAATCATGTCGCATACCAACATGAATATAAACTGGGCACAACTAGATTTTTAAAAGTTTTTTTTTTCTTTTCTTTATCGTGAGCATTCCTAATGTTCATAAATATCATAAACCATAAACCACTGTTGCATACTACCATTAACAAACCACTTTGTAACCCATGAGAAGTCTTTATAGAATATCAGGCCATGTATCCTGCCTTGAAATGAAACGTGACCGGAAACATGAACAGGGATACACAGGGTGTCAAGCTTCATTTTGTCAAATCGAACTCAATGTAAATGAGATTAGAGGTTTATTTCATTGTCCTTTCACTGTCACCTTGAGTTCTGAGAGGTTTTAAATGTTTTTTTTATAATGTTTTCCAGGTCTGGACTTTGTTCAGGGGCACATTGTTGGCGGATATACCCCCTCGCCAAATTCAATCAGATACATTGTGTCATTACAGAGCTCAAAGGGCCAGCACTTCTGTGGCGGATCTCTGGTCCATAAGTCCTGGGTGCTTACAGCCGCCCATTGCAATATTGGGTGTGTGATTTTTCACTTTTTCTTTAAATAAATGCTCTGCCTAACAGGCTGTTTATGAGACCTGCAGGATGTACAGTATGGCAGGAGACTTGATGGCCAAGTCCGTGGGTGAGTCGCAAGCCAGAGTAAAGCAGACAGGCGCTCAGGACGCGCACTAACCTTGACCCGTCATCACCGTGTGGGACTTAATGAATGCTGGCTTATCTGCTGCTTGGCACGGATGAGGCTGCTAACAGCGAGAAATACTGTCATTCAACTCATGTCCTCTACAAAGAGTCACTGTGTATTACAAGAAATCAGATATCAAGCATATAACTAGTATCTAAACCACTGTTTCTTCATATGTTTACATGTTTTGGTGAGCTTAAGTATGGTGGTGTTAGAATATCAACCCATGAAGGTCTTGACTGTTTCTGATTGTCTTTTAGGATGGATCAGATGATGGCGGTGGCTGGAGACTATACTTTAGGTGCTTATGAGGGGACAGAGCAGTACTCCAAGCCTCTGTCGCTTATCCCGCACCCTCAGTACAACAGGAGCACCAATAATGCAGATATTATGCTCATAAAGGTACAGCACTGTGGTTCTTTCAATATCACTCTCAAGTGAGGGAGTGTATAACTATATGAAAGTATTGGATGCTTGCACCCTTGGTAAATATCAGAAAAGGTGGCTGTGAAAATAAATTTGCATTGTTTATCTTTTTCATATTTCATTCAAAAATCCACAAAATTCATTGAAGTAAAACAATTGAAAGTGGGAGGAAACTCACATTATGAAATAAATGGGTTTTTTTCTCCAATGCATGTTGGCCACAATCACTGGCACCCCTAAAAATTCTTATGAGTAAAATATCTCTGAAGTATATTCATTCATATTTACATTTTTAGCACACCAGGGTGACTAGGAGCATGAAATTGTCAAGCCATGACTTCCTGTTCCACATGATTATAAATATGAGGAACACAAAAGCCAAATTCCCTTAAATATCCATCACAAGGAGTAAAACCAAAGAATACAGTTCTGATGTCCAGAACAAGATTGTTGAGCTTCACAAAATAGAAAGTGGCTGTAAGAAAAGAGCTAAAGCATTGAAAATCCCAATTTCCACCATCAGGGCAATAATTAAGAGGTTCCAATCAACTAAAGATGTTACAAATCTGCCTGGAAGAGGACGTGTGTCTATATCGTCCTAATGCACGGTGAGGAGGAGAGTTTGAGTGGCCAAAGACTCTCTAAGGATCACAGCTGGAGAACTGCAGAGATTAGTTGAGTCTTGGAGTCAGAAACCTAAAAAAAAAAAAAAAAAATCAAACAGCCCCTACATCAGCACATATTGTTCAGGAGGGTTTCAAGAAAAATTCTCCTCGCTCATCCAAAAACAAAATCCAGCATATTCAGTTGTCAGACACCAGATGGGTTTTGTGCAAACAGGGATAAAAAGTACCCAATGCCCATGGTTAAATATAGCCCTACTGCTGGATCTTTAATGTTGTTGGCCTGTTTTTCTGCCGGAGGTCCTGGACATCTTGTTCAGATGCATGGCATCATGGATTCTATCAAATATCAACAGATAAAAAATCTAAACCTGCTGCCTCTGTTAGAAATCTTATAATGGGCCGTGGTTGGATCTTCCATAAGGACACTGATCCAAAACAAACATCAAAATGTGTCACTGAGCACAAAATGAAGCGTTTGCCATATCAGTCCCAGTTCCCTGACCCGAACCCTATAGAAAATGAGTGAGGTGAACTGAAGAGAAGAAGCACCATCATAGAGCTGGGAATCTGAAAGATCTGGAGAGATTCTGTATGAAGGAATGGTCTCTGATCTCTTGCCAGGTGTTTTCTCATCAGCCATTATAGGAGAAAACTCAGAACTGTTATCTTGGGAAAAGGACGCTGTAATAATTGAGTGACAATAATTGTGGCCAATGTGAACTAGAGAAAGACATTTATTTCATATTGGGATTTCCCCCCCACTTTCCATTGTTTTACTTCAATTATAGGTTAGAATTTTATGAATTTTTTGAATGAAAGATCAAAAGGACAAACAATCCAGATTTATTTTCATAGCCACCTTTGCTCATATTTACAAAGGGTGCCAATATTAAGGGCACCGTACATCCGAATTTCATTCAACACTACATACACTTCTATTATACAGAACATACTTTTTTTAAAGGTTGTGAAGTGCTTATTCAAAAGAAGGACCTACTCAGAAAGTAAGCTATCCTTTAAGAATGAGTAATTGAATCATTTATTCAACAGATTTGTTCAAAATGACTGTTTCTGTCCAAAATTGCACCTGAACACATCTCGTTTTCAGACCAGCACCCCCATGAGCGAACAGATGGGCGCAAGTGCATTTTCTATTTAAACAACGTGGCGCTGGACGTGAAAATGCTAACTGCGTCGGGCTGAAACTAGCAAAAAACACTTGCGTCGCGCCTGGCATCTCATTGCGGCAGGTGTATGATAGGGCCCATTGCATTAAACATAAAGTAGAAAGACTGAAATAGTATGTTCTTGTTAAACATTCTCCAATAATCTTTTATTTAGTAATTATACAATGTTAAGTTGTGCTTTTATATCGACTCTGATCTGTATGTCTGTCTCTGGATGTGATTTCTTTCAGCTTAGTGCACCCATAGAGCTGAACAGGTACGTGTCCCTCGCCCCGCTCCCCAAACAGAACGCAGGGCTGCTGGCGGGCAGGATGTGCCGGGTGTCTGGATGGGGCTCCACCAGCCACAGCGGAGGTCTGACGCCCCTCACCCTGCACACAGTTAAACTCCCCATCGTCTCCACCTCCAAGTGCAACAGCAGTAACTCCTTCAGCGGAAACATCACAACAAATATGATCCGCGCTGGGTCCAGCACAGGAGGAAAAGATGCGTGTAAGGTACAGTGGAAAAGTATTAGTGATAATGACTCATGATTCAAATGCTCTATAAGGATCTATTGGCGTTTGGATGTTCCAGGGAGACTCCGGAGGGCCGCTGGTGTGTGATGGACAAGTCTATGGCCTGGTCTCTTGGGGAAACGGCTGTGGAGATCCTAGGTTTCCAGGGGTTTATACGGCCGTGTCCAGGTACCGCAGGCGGATTGATCAGACCATATACAGCCCATATTCACGATGCCTTAAGTCAGCTGGTCTTTTCAGCAGGGAAGACTAAATTTCTGTGTGCTTTCTCCAATGCTTGCATTCATATAATGTGCAAACAATGTTGTTCAAAATGGGCACCTTTGTCTCCTAAAATACATGTCATGTTCTCAGCAGATTATTTAATTTGTTTATTACCAATGTCCAACAGCCAGTGTTGCCAGGGTCACCGTATTCCTGCACAATTGGGCTATTTGAAAATGCAGTCGCTGGAAAAATTACAGAGCCGTTACAGGGTTCCGTTTTTTTGGGCTACTTTTATAATGTACCGCGGCCGCCTAAAGTGTATCTACAGACAAAATAAAAATGAAGATAGATCCTTTTACTAATATGTATCATACCTGCAATACATACCTGGCAACGTCAGAAGGGAGAGACGGATGTCACAAACTATTACGTGAGCATGTCACTTATAAGTCTGCAAGTTCTGCGGGTCTCTGTTTAAATGAATAGCATTGTTTTGTCTACTACACGTGAAGCTCACGGTGATTTCAGCGTTTGCGTCGCACTTTACGAACTTCATCTCCAGAGCCTGTTTGAGAGAGCTTTTTACCGTATCATTTGAAAAACTTCACGACAAACGTGAAGATGTTTTAACAGAAATATAATACTATGATATAGTAAAATGTAGGCTACTTCTCAAAATAATAATACTATTACTATAATTTGTAAGAAATATCATTCAACCCAAATATTTTTCAAACATGTTTTAATGTCAAACATAGGCTACAGTTTTGTCGTGCATAATCTTATTTGACAAAAATAAAAAAGGCAATGTTTTTGTTGTAAATTAATTGTTATAGAGTCATTATATTATATTATATTATATTATATTATATTATATTATATTAAAAAAAAGATTAAATTGTTAAATTGTTAAAGTTTTATTTCTCATTTTCATTAGACAGGATTTTTGATGATAAATTTGTAATAAATCATAAAACTAAAATAAAAAATAATAATAATAATAATAAAATGGAAAACACAGAATTTAGGGAAAAATAAAGTGAATTTCATGAGGCCCTAAATTAAAAGTTGGCTTAAAAGAGGTTATCAAAAAAAAAAACATACATACATACATACATACATATATAAATAAATAAATAAATACATACACACATACATACATACATAAATAAACAAATAAATAAATAAAAACAAGTTTAACAAACACAAGGAAAGCATTTTCTTCCATAATAATGGTAAATGAATATTGTGATAAATATTGATATATGATATGATATGATATGATATATGATACGATATATGATACAATATGATATGATATGATATGATACGATACGATATGATACAATACGATATGATATGATATGATATGATATGACATGATACGATATGGAAATAAAATATTGTCATAATATTTCTGGCCATATCACCCAGCCCTAATTTTATATTTTATCATGAAAAGTGCTGAAAATGAAAATGAAAGAAAGGTTAAAAAAAATAAAAAATACAGATTAAATAATTTCATATGCACAAACATCGGCCTACTACATATAAACAAGTCTTGCTAAGATTCAAAACATAGAATAAATAAAATCAAAATGTTTATTTTAAGGGGCAATTATGTAATAAAGCAATAAAGTCTGCTTTGATTGGACAGGGCATAAATTGGGTTAGTTTTCATTCCTTTTGGGTGGGTTTTGAGTAAGCTTTGGGCTGGCAATTTTTCTGGGACCTGGCAACCCTGCCAACAGCGAATATACATGCATCATAGAAAATTCGGTAACACTTTAATATAGGGACCAATTCTTACTATTAACAGGTTGCTTATTAGCATGCCTATTATTAACATTTTGGCTGTTTATTAGTACTTCTAAAGCACATATTATAAATTAGGAGTTTACTGAGGCAAAAGTCGTAGTTAATGGTTTGTTAATGGCAAAAATTGTACCTTAAAATTATTTAATTTTTGTCAACATTTTCACCACATCTTAAATGATTCTGTGGTTCATTCCACAGCATTGTGTCGTGGAAATGACAGTGAAAGAATATATATTTTAAAACATTTTCTAATAAAATAATTTCTGTATACTAAATACCTATATACAGTGCCCTCCACTAATATTGGCACCCTTGGTAAATCTGAGCAAAGGCGGCTGTGAAAATAAATCTGCATTGTTTATCCTTTTGATCTTTCATTCAAAAAATTCACAAAATTCTAACCTATCATTGAAGTAAAACAATTGAAAATGGGGAGAAAATCTCATGATGAAATAAATGTTTTTCTCCAATACATGTTAATACAATTATTGGCACCCCTAGAAATTCTTATGAGTAAAATATCTCTGAATTATATTCCCATTCATATTCACATTTTTTAGCACACCAGGGTGACTCGGAGCATGAAATTGTCCAGCCATGACTTCCTGTTCCACAGGATTATAAATATGAGGAACACAAAAGCCAAATTCCCTTAAATGACCATCACAAGGAGTAAAACCAAAGAATATAGTTCTGATGTGCAGAACAAGATTGTTGAGCTTCACAAAATAGAGAGTGGCTGTAAGAAAAGAGCTAAAGCATTGAAAACTCCCATTTCCAACATCAGGGCAATAATTACAAGAATTTCCAATCAACTAAAAAATGTTACAAATCTGCCTGGAAGAGGACGTGTGTCTATATCGTCCTAATGCACGGTGAGGAGGAGAGTTTGAGTGGCCAAAGACTCTCCAAGGACCACAGCTGGAGAATTTCAGAGATTAGTTGAGTCTTGGGGTCAGAAACCTAAAAAAAAAAAAAAATCAAACAGCCCCTACATCACCACATGTTGTTTGGGAGGGTTTCAAGAAAAATTATCCTCGCTCATCCAAAAACAAACTCCAACATATTCAGTTGTCAGACATGACTGGAACTTCAAATGACACTGGCTTCTATGGTCAGATGAAACAAAAAAAGAGTTTTTTGGCAGCAAACCCACCAGATAGGTTTAGTACAAACAAGGATAAAAAGTACCCCATGCCCACGGTTAAATATACTGCTGGATCTTTAATGTTGTTGGCCTGTTTTTCTGCCGGAGGTCCTGGACGTCTTGTTCAGATGCATGGCATCATGGATTCTATCAAATATCAACAGATAAAAAATCGAAACCTGACTGCCTCTGTATTAAATCTTATAATGGGCCGTGGTTGGATCTTCCATTAGGACAGTCATCCAAAACAAACATCAAAATCAACACAAAAATGTGTCACTGAGCACAAAACGAAGCTTTTGCCATGGTCGTCCTAGTCCTCTGACCTAAACCCTATAGAAAATGAGTGAGGTGAACTGAAGAGAAGAAGCACCGTCATGGAGCTGTGATTCTGAAGGGTCTGGAGTGATTCTGGATGAAGGAATGGTCTCTGATCTCTTATCAGGTTTTCTCCAAAATCATCAGGCATTATAGGAGAAAACTCAGAACTGTTATCATGGGAAAAGGATGTTGCAATAATTGGGTGCCAATAATTGTGGCCAACATGAACTAGAGCAAGCATTTATTTCACAGTGATATTTTCCCCCACATTCAATTGTTTTACTTCAATGATAGGTTAGAATTTTGTGAATTTTTTGAATGAAAGATCAAAAGGATAAATAATGCAGATTTATTTTCACGTCCACCTTTCCTCATATTTACCAAGGGTGCCAATATTAGTGGAGGGCACTGTACTTTTGCATAATTTGACAAAATTAGAGCTTTTTTGAAATGATCTACTATACAAACACTCAGTTCATGAATAGTAATTATCTTGATTTTTCTTTCTTTCTTTCTTTCTTTCTTTCTTTCTTTCTTTCTTTTTTTGGGGTTGGTTGTAGTGGAAATGCTGGCAGAACTGTGGGACAACCTTAATTTTGAAAAATGTATTGTATATAAATCATTTACTCACTATATATACTATATTGATTATTTTTTTCACTGCTTGCATATATCATCATAGTTTAAAACATGTAATTACCTTTTTTGTGACTGATTTTCATAATATTGAAGTTGTTACCTAAAAGGAATTTGAAACTTGGGATAAAAGGCATGATAATTTGTTTTAATAGGACTTTAACATATGAATTACATATTACATATTGTGACCCTGGACCACAAAACCAGTCTTAAGTCGCTGGGGTATATTTGTAGCAATAGCCAAAAATACATTGTATGGGTCAAAATTATCCATTTTTCTTTTATGCCAAAAATCATTAGGATATTAAGTAAAGATCATGTTCCATGAAGATCATTTGTAAATTTCCTACCATAAATATATCAAAACTTAATTTTTGATTAGTAATATGCATTGCTAAGAACTTCATTTGGACAACTTTAAAGGTGATTTTCTCAGTATTTTGATTTATCTGCACCCTCAGATTCCAGATTTTCAAATAGTTGTATCTCAGCCAAATATTGTCCGATCCTAACAAACCATACATCAATGGAAAGCTTATTTGTTCAGCTTTCAGATGATGTAGAAATCTCAATTTCAAAAAATTGACCCTTATGACTGGTTTTGTGGTCCAGGGTCATATATTACATACATATAGTAATGTGATTAATATGCAGATAAGTGCACAGTGATGTTATGAAGACTGATCACTACGTTTTAATATCAGTTAGCAACTAGATGCCATGCATATAGTAGTGATAATAAACAGTCTCCCTTTAAATTTCTTATTTACAAGGCAATTACCCCAAAAGGTTTTACTAAAGGATATTAAATGCAGAAAAATAGCTTTTGTTTAGTTCAATTGCTGTGACTGGGAAGCCATAAAAAGATTTGACGCTGTACCGTTCTTGCAACAATAGATGTTTGCACATCTAATAGGACTGGGTGTGTCTGCAATTACTCTTCTCTGAAGGTGGCATCAGTTCCAGGACCTTTTGGTTTCACTGCCTGCACACGACACCAAATGTAAGATGATCGCCGCACGAACTACACACAATGATTCGCAGCAGTTTATGCATGTATCATATGAATGCATCCCAAAAGCTCAGTTTGATAATAATACATTTTATGTATCTGGGGCATCATTCATTATTTACATAATTAAAAACAATAGGTGACATTAAGCGTAAAGGTTAAACCAACCAACAATAAGGGTCATTTGGGAATAATGACGTTTTTGAGGAGGGCTTCTAACATGTTTGGCTGTAAAGGAGTAATCTGATGAATCTCTGAATAGAGTTTCATGGGAAATAAATCGCAGAACAGCATGTTCCCACAAGGAAAGCCATTGTGATTGAATATGCCACACAAAAATAACTACATACTAAAGAACAATGCTAACTTCAGGTGCCAGGACAAGCAGAACTTGTGATTGACGAGATACTCTTTTCATTAAGCTGACCTTATTATTATCAGTGCCATAAAATATTTGTTTGTAATTTAGTTATTTAAGATCTTCATGTGGTTAGTGAAGTTTGCAACTGGTGGAAATGGGTCACACTTTTGTTTTAAAAGGGTCAACGGGGAGAAACAATACTAAATGCTAAACACTAAACTTTTAACCCTTGTGCTGTGCTTCTATTATATGACTTTTTCGTGAGCCTGCCATATACTGTATGATCAGCAGTGTTGGGGGTAACGCATTACAAGTAACACAAGTTGCATAATCAGATTACTTTTTTCAAGTAACTCAAGAAACGCATTACTTTTTCATTTACATGAAAATATCTGAGTTACCTTTTCAAATAAGCAATGCCAGTTATAACTTGTTTTCCCATGTATTGACTGACAGCTCTCCTGTCCCAAAGATGAGAGAAATCGTAAGTGCAGAGGCGTTACTGTAGTTCTAGACTAAATCTGAGACTTATTCATTACACTTTTCGTGTGAAAGGACTTTTACATTTACCAATTACCAGTTACTTTCTTGGGGAGTAACGCAATATTGTAATGCCTTCCCTAGTGAAAAATACACATACTAAAATGTATTTGAAATACATTTATTGCATGCTAAGGATACTACAAATACATTTACATATTCATGTACGTAATAAAAATACCCTGTAAATGCACTTTTAGTATACTAAACTGATATACTTAAAGTCTGCTAAATCGGAAAAACTAATTTTGTCCTTAATGGATTTTAATTGCGTGGAATTCCAAATAAAGATATATTGAAGTATATTTGATTGTGCTAAAGTGGAACTTTAAATATCTTGCATTTAAAGACTGATATTATTCAAAGACCATACAATCCTCATCAGTAGTGACATTAAAACACACTTCAGGTTTAATATTTAGAAATGTGCATTATGCACAAGTAGTACTCCAAATAAAGTTTAATTATAATTTTTATATCAGCAAGTCTTGAGTGACATGTCAGCAAATGTTAATTGATTTGGATTATACTTAGTATGAAATAAATGTATTTTAAATATTTTACTTTTTTACTAGGGTTACTTTTAAAAGTAACTTTTCCCAACACTGTTGACCAGGCATACCAAATATGGCCTTGTAACAATATGGAGGAAATTATCCACCAAAAGTATAAAATTATTCAAATTTTTGGAAAAATTGTTACAGCTACACTGTGTGAGCAAAGTCAGTAAACTTTAGTCCAATACGCTAACATTAGCTAACATTTTCAGGACAAAAAAAAAAAAACAGTCACAATTATGTAGTGGTACAACTTACTCAAGCTGATGGTTTGTGTGTAACGTGGATGACAGACTTTTTTTAGAATAATTGTACATAAACAGGTTTTTTAAACAGGTTTGAAAACCTTTTATACAGTGAAGACACACGGAAATGACATATACTACACCGTACAGTACAAATATTTTGTGTGTCCCTTATTTTTCTGTAAAGAATCATAATTGTCCCTTATTTTCCTATTCTGAAGTTGGCAACTCTACGCTCTGCTCATCTTCCTCATTCTTCCCAATATTAAACTGCCTGAACTCTAAGCATTCAAATGACCTCTCAAAGGAAACAGGCTGGTTTTTAGCAAACCGAGACGAAGCTCAACTGTCTCTGTGCGTTTCCCATTTCAGCTATTCAGATCAGATAGAACGGAACAAAATGGCCTCTCATTCACAGATGGGAGGAAGCAGTGCATCTCGCTTTCATCCCGCTCGTTTCTGCAGCGGAGTGACAATGTCTGCTGCTCGATCCTGGAAAGGTTAGAACTGTGCCTGGTGCAGAAGATTATGCTCTCGAAATCTTGGACAGAGGAGCAAACCCCCTCAGCTCATATATCCAGATTGCGCCAGTATGAGTTCAGCATCACTCCAGCTTCTGATATTACAAAATCAAAACCTAGACACAGAGGGGGGAAACATCCCATATTGCCTTCTCCTGTGATTTACAGGCATGTTTTAATATCTTATTCTGTTCGGTCGGGTTTTAACTGAAAAAGCATGTAATAAGGATACAATTACTGAATAAAATAACAGATGGGCTCTTGCTACAACTAAGAGGTCTATGAGGTCTTACAAAATGTAGATGGCTCTCAATGAGTCAGTGCTTACTTAATTTACACAATGGTGTGCCTTAACCCTTTATCTGTTTTCTTAGCTGGTATTTTGGTAGTAGATTAAAGTGTAAAAACGCTGTGAATCAGGCCTGTCTCTGATAAACCCTCAGTTTCACTACAGTGGAAACCATCTGATATATACATATATATGATCACAGGTGATGAAATGTGTTGCATAAATTGTTCATTTATTTGTAAAATTCACATATGTCTATCCAGTTCAGGTCTTGGATCCCCTACAAATGAGCAAACGAGGTGACGCAGGTGTATTACATAAGAGAGACATCCAAAATGTGCAGTACTTCAGGATTGATTTCAGGAATGAGAACCACTATAATGATAAGCCTCAACATAAGCATTAGGTCTTTGTTACAAACTGTCACTGCTCATATGAAAGCAGCTGGAATAAATAAGGAGGATTTCTTATGAAAAAGAAATATGCATAATAATTCAGTCCCTTATATGTGTTTTAAATATTATAAGGTCATATTCAGTCTAACTGAGTTTATGGTTCACCTTCTAAAATGAAGCAAAACAAAGTAGTTAGTTATAATAATAATAATAATAGTAATAATAATAATAATAATAATAATTTCCTCCTAAAACGTTGTGTTTTTGGACTTTATACTTTTTTTTCTTTGTCCAGCATATATTAAGTTTCTGTTTTAGCCATTCTGATTTTCAGCATTATTCAATTTTGACTAGATTTTGTCGCCAAAGGTATCACACATTTTTAAAAAGTTTTATTTGGGGGGGGAAAAAACTATGTTTGAAGACTTTATAATGATTTTGTACACTCAGTAGGCTTCTTGGTGGCATTTTTAGAGTCCTTAAATCAGAAATTTTGTATAAAATGTTATAAACGTTGTATGAAATCAACATGAATACAGATACTACAGGATTTAAAATGTGCTTTAAAGTGTAATTAAATAATAAAAGATTTATCATCTCATCTTTATTTGTCAGTGACACATGGAAGCATTTTGTTCCATGCACAAATAGCTTGGAAATTTCCCAAGATTAATATTGGCGATAGCCGCACTGAAAGAGCTGGAGAGGAAGCCCGCGCCTCAGTGACGTTCATTCTCCATCAGGGATCTTTGTTTTGCATCGCTTCCCAATTTGCATTTGTTTCTCAGGTTTTCCATACGACGCTCCAGCCGCCGCCAAGCTCTGAGAGCGCAAAGGCGCATTCCTCCGCGATCGAGCGTCCGTTCACGTCTCCAGCATTCCAGCGTCGGGAAATCTGGAATAACCGACTCGGGCGCGAACTGAGCGAAGGAAATTACACGCGCTCGCCCCGCGTCCTCGACATCCACTCGCGGAGACACGTGCGATAGAGGTAAACAGCTGAAAGATTCGCTCGACAAAATTCACCCCGCGCTATCGATTCAGCAGCAGATACAGTAGCCGCTGTCAGTTCATACAGCATGTCGGATGTATTACCGTATAACGAGGACAAAATGACTCATTATGGCAACGACGGCGACGAGGAACACCTTTCCTTCACCTGCCGCCTCCAAGACACCAACAACTTTTTCGGAGGCAACCAGAATAAACGACCACCAAAGCTCGGGCAGATCGGGAGAAGCAAAAGAGGTAACGGGCAAAGCCTTTGTTTATTACACGAACAAAAGGAGTCGTTTGTAACGGGCGCAGATGATGCGAAATTCCATGTTGCGCTTATGCCTTTACGCGCCAAAATGTGCGTGTCGAATGCAGTTTTCTCGCGCTTTGAGCTTAAACTGTCTGCTTTCTGAGACAGACAGCGATTAGGATACAGTAATCTATTTGCGCCATTTCTGATGTATTCAAATTCATGGCAACATGGAATCTCCATCTTTGTGCCAGTGCGTAGACAATAGAGGAAATCTGTGAGTTGGTGTCTCATCCCTTGTGTCTGTGTTCACTGACAGTCATGGAAGAAGACAACGATGGCGAAGCACTGGACAAGAGCACAGAGAAGTCCTCGTCGGCGTGAACGGACCCAAAGACTCTTAACCTCTCTGATGTGTATATCCAAAGACGTTGTGAAGAGCCACTCTCTCCCATCTGGCGACAAGCACTCCATGCATTCTCCTCTCGATCTCCCAAACTTCATCGTCCAGGGTTTACAGCGTGACAGGCGGCGGACCGACTGAAGCGGCGGTCCAGAAGAGCGGCCCAGGGGCTTGAAGGAATACTGTGTTTTCCAAACTATACTCCGAGATATGTGCAATGACAGGGTTCGGTCTCATTAGAGACCGGACTCTACTTTTTATTTTGGTTCTAATGAAGCAATTCGATAGACTGAGCAAACAGTACCATTAACATCAAACCAGTATCTTCCCGCTTAACCCAGTAGCCTACTGGTGGTGTTAATGGTATACTAGCAATGTCCACCTTTTCTTCCAGAGTGGACCTCCAAAGAGGTTCCACTACGTATGTAAAAAAAGGCTATTTATTAAATCTTTGGATACATATTTTGCAGTGTTGAAGGTTGAGCAACCGTTTTATATGAAACGATGACGAGAAGTGACTTTTGCTTTGGATAAATGTTTTGTATGTAGCTTAACTGTGATTCTCGTGATCTGCTTCGTTTCATTTCACTCATTTGATGTTCGGTTCGATCTGGAATGTCAGTTTAAGGACAGTAACCTTATTATCGTAAAGCATATTAACTGTAGATGTGCCAAATTTATCCTGACGAGAAACGTATCTTTCTGTGCTTTCTTCACGCGCACAGGTTTATTAATATACGGTGGTCATGTTTACAGGGCTCTTTCATACTACTTGTGATGTATTCTAGTCATGCATGACGAACCTCAAGACCTCAAGAACGTCTTCTTGAATA
>JAFVLL020038935.1:0-16407 GCA_021397915.2 Tor tambroides
ATCTACTGAAGAAAAAAGACACCTACATCTTGGATGCCCTTGGGGTAAGCTGATAGATACCAAATTTTAATTTCAAAGTGAACTATCCCTTTAAGATATCATCGGAGCTCTGCAAACAGAAACACCAATTCCTACACACAATGGTGCTAATTGATTGTAATGGGAGAATGAGCCATTGGCACACATCTGCAAACAATGCCACCCTTTTAAGAAAAAGAATAAATGCTTATAAATGAGCTTTTTTTTTTTTTTTTTTTTTTTTTGCAATTCTGAGAAGAAAAGTCTGAATTGTGAGATAAAATTTTGCAATTACCAATTACTTACAGTATTTTTAAAACTGATTTTAAATTCTGTGATGGAAATGCGCTAATACATATGTTTTCCTTTATTAATTCCAATTTTAAAAATGACTATTGCAACTCATCATAGCTTTACTGACTAATACAGAACTGCACACAAAACTAAATTATTTTTTAGAATTCTAAAAAAATCTGTTCTTATTCAAACTCTGGTAAAATGAAAACACAGTGAAACACTATTGATCATCACTGTCCAGCAACCTCAAGGAGAAGTCAAAGGTTAAAAGAAGATATGAAGGATATTTCGATATGGAACAAAATATATGACAACATCCAAAAGTAACTGACCATGACCCTGATCAAACATGACTGAGAACAGACTGTTCTTTTATTTCAGAGAAAAATACAAGCCAAGGCCAAAATGCTAAAGTGAAGTTAACGTCTGGCTCAAATACCAGTGTTTTTATCCATGTAAGTGAAAGCATATCACTGATACAAGAGTATGAGAGATCCTTTATGTTAATTCAAGATGACTCTTCAGCTCTCTGGAAATACAACACACATGACTTCATTTTGAAGAGGAAGAGATTTTGGATGTAAATTCTGCTGGTGCCAAAAGTCTGAGAACGCACTGAACTTTCAGGATATTTTCATTTAAAACTGGGAAATAAAACAAGATATATATCTACAAATTGTAGTTAGGGTTACAATTAGGGTTAATTTACTGCCGCTGTGTGGATAATATGCAAGCATGTAATCCATAAAAAGTAACTGTAATCTGATCATGAGCATTTTAAAATTTTATATAATCTCCTCACATACTACATTTTTGGAATCGGAATATGTAATCCAGATTACGTAGCATAACTGAACTTGAAATGCTTGGAATCTGTAAGATTTTTAATGTGTCAGATGTTGTCACATTAGTGTCACACGATCCTTCAGAATTGGCTGAAGCTTTGCAAGCTTTGCATCACAGAAATAAATTATATTTTGTATTATACTGATGTGTAAACCACATAGTAACACTTGCCTTTCCAGTCCTCTGGTTTATAACAGAAAGCACAGAAGAAAACCATTTTCCATCAAAACAATAGGATCACTAGCGATCCCCTCACTTGACATCCAAGATGTTTTCTCAGCCAGAAAATAAACAGCCGAAAACACATTTGTCAAAGCACTTAACAGATCTTCAATCCAAAGCATCTCTGATATCAGCCTCCCCACAGTCTGAACTGGACCACAGTCAAATTCAACAGCACCGCAGAGCTCTTCATGTCTTCTTATGTTACTCCTGCAGAAGAAGAGACAGATCTGAAGAAGACATTCCACTGATTCCAGTTCAGCTCACTCCTGACAGCATTGATGCGATGATGAAATCTGCCTACACAGCCATTGCTTATCAACCAATGCATATCATGTGTTGCTGGTATATATTGATATAATATTGTATATTTGGTTAAAAATGTATATTACATATTAAATATTATTTCTTCTATTTATCTATACAAACGTTTGGGGTTGGAAATATTTTTTTATGTTTCTGAAAGTAGTTTCTTCAGCTCACCGTGGTTGCATTGATTTGTTAAAATGCAGTACAAAAAGTACAGTAAAAACAGTAATGTTGTGAAATATTATTGTAATTTAAAATAGCTGTTTTCTTTTTCAATATATTACAAAACATAATTTGATCCTGTGATCAAAGCTGAATTTTCAGCATCATTACTCCAGTTTTCAGTGTCACATGATCCTTCAGAAATCATTCTAATATGCTGATTTGCTGCTCAAGAAACATTTCTGATTATTAGCCATGTTGAAAACAGTTGTATATTTTATTTAGGGATTTTGTTGTTTAGAAAGTTCAAAAGAGCAGCATTTATTTGAAACAGATATATTTTGTAACATATAAATGTCTTTGCTGTCACTTTTGATCAATGTAATGCATCTTTGCCAAAAAAAAACAAAAAAACAACAACTCTAAACTATATACAGTATATATATATATATATATATATATATATATATATATATATATAAAATAAACTTAAAACTAGCACTATATAATATACTATTAAATAAACTAGCACTAACCAATGTCTAGACCAACATGGAAATACTGATCTAAGGTGGTCTTGTTCAGCTGGCCTGATTTACTGCAACATTTCATGCTGATACAAAACCAAACATCAAATAAGTTTTATATCTGCCTTTCCCTTTGCTCCACTGTAGATATAATGAGGCACGGACGCTTTGCATACAAAGTCTGTTCAGCCAAGACACGTGGCTACAGGACTGCAGACTGTTTCTTATCCCATATCCCATCTTTTATTAATATAGAAAATGATCCTCCACATGTGCAGTGCAGCAATGTCACATGCTATGGAGATTCTCTACAGGACACATGAATCCTTATATTGGCAAATCCTTATCTATCTATCTATCTATCTATCTATCTGGAAATGGAAACTATAAAACCTGACTAAAAATATTAAAGAGAACCATAATAGAGTATATGTTTCTATAGTACTATAAAATGAAAACTAATAAAAATGTCAAAAACACATTAAGAATTACTAAAATGAAATTGAATATGGAAAAAAATAAATATAAAAAGCTAGGC
The DNA here is from genome assembly GCA_021397915.2 of Tor tambroides. Lineage (NCBI taxonomy): Eukaryota > Metazoa > Chordata > Actinopteri > Cypriniformes > Cyprinidae > Tor > Tor tambroides. The sequence continues at coordinate 2,920 of JAFVLL020038935.1, forward strand.
ACTGTAAGTAAAATGAAAACTAATATGACTGATGAAAAATAATTTAGATTTTTAACTAATAAAGAAAGCACAACAAAATACTAATCATTCAATTTTTTTTCAAAATGAAAACAAAAAAAAAATACAAAAATAAATATTAATGAAGAATACATTTTGAAAAATATTTATTTATTTATTTATTTGCTTGTTTGTTCATTCATTCATTCATTCATTCATTCATTCATTCCAATAAAAGCCATACAGTAGGGCCCAGTCCATGGTTTTGTTTTGTTTTATTTTTTACAGTGGACTTTTATTAGTAATTCAAAATATCTGCTTTTGTGTTCCACTGAAGAAAGTTATACAGGTTTGAAATGACTTAAGGGTAAGTAAATGACGAAACAATTTTCACCACAAAAATACAATTGTTTTTGCCGCTTGTCTTCAGGATGTGGTCTTTAATCAGCTCATAATAAAATAGTTGAATGCTAAAAGCTAGATTCCACAAAAAAGCTAATAATTTAGAAAAACAAATCCTCTTTCATCGCTCCCTGTGATACAGCATGCTCTTTCATTATTCCTTCCAGCCATTTGTGTCTTCTACAAACACAGGACAGCTGGGTCATTTTCACACATCTACGGCCACACAGCCTCAGCGCGCTGCTATCAGGTAGTTGGCATTGGCCCCGGTTTGAGAAAAAGACTCAACAACAGAGGCACGTCAGCACCTGACCCTGGCCCAGTAATACTTCTCCACACACAAGCATCATGGGAAATGAGAGAGAGGTCAGTATAGCTGTTAAATTATTGTCAAAACACTGGGAAAAGATCAGCTAATCCATGTCTCATTTGAGGATGTCTAAAAGTTTTTCCTAAGCAAATGATTTCAAATGGCTGGGAAAGCGGATAGTTTTTAGTGGCACGAAGCACTGGATTCCTCCCTTAACGCGAAATGTCGTTTTCAAGGCTGAGAAAGGCATTTATACATTAGTCACATTTTACATATGTGCGTGTTTATCTGTGAAGAATTCATTCATGATTCCTTCTGTTAGGAAATTATAGAAGTTATGTAACACCGATATCCGGACCGATATCCTTTCCAACACAAAACGAATACATTTTATGGCTGAGAAATATCTGATTAAAATCTTTTAAGTCTTTAAATCTGAATTTCTGAACAATTGCATGCAGTTCTGGTATTGCAACCCAAGGACAACTAAATAGAAGCATTTTTGTTATAGAAATATCACACAGGATATAGGAACAGACAGAAAGCACAGTTTATTACAGACATAAAATAGGAATATACTTAAGTATAATTTGCAATGAAATGTATTTAATGCTGATATTTTTTTTACCCTCTTAATTAGGACTTGTATGTAATTTTATAATTACTTCTTTTGTCTTTGAAACTTGGTTAAAGTGTACTGCCAAATATACTGACCAGCATTTTTGCTAAACTACAATGTACTTTAATGTAATTTCTATTAAAACATGTATGCCATGTATTTAAATATATTCATAATTACACATTTGTAATGATGAAGCTGCAATTTAATACATTTAAAATATATCAGCTTTACATGTGCTTCATATGTTAGTCAACGCATCGAAGTGCACTTTTTTACAATACACTACAAGTGCGCATTCAGTACAGTTAAGTGCACTTCTTTTTTCACAAGTGAACTCTTGACAGTTTAAGCAATCTGAGGTAAAGTGTTGAATGGGAAATCCACACTTGCAATGTGGAAAAATGGAAGATCCTTCCAGTTTACATACATCATGTACACTTACGTCAGCTAACCTTCTTACAAAATTAACAACCTTAAACCAGTCAAAAAGCAATAAATAAGTCAAATAATTTTCCTTCCATGACTAATGTCTGATATTTGACTTCACTGTGGGTAATATTTATTGTGAGGAATGAGGCTGTGGCTTCTGCTATGCGTCTTGGAATTGAACTTCTTGTTTCAGGCATTTGGTCTGGGGTAATTTTTGTTCTTCCATCTTGCTCAAATGTGAAAAATTAGATATGTGTTATTACTAAAAGTGGCTTGGAAAACACAACTTGATTTTAGTAATCTGTGATGAGTTGTCGAGCATGTCTGCACTAATTTCACAGGTGTTGCAACAATGTCATCCCACAAGCCAAAACCTGTCAACAGATTTTACATTTCCATTAACAGTGAGAAACCAATCAAAACAAGATTAAGATTCTAATAAGTTACAAAATTCAAAGTGAAGCCTTTCATTACCCTAAAGGATGCGGTTAGCGCATCACTTCAGTGTCTGGGGTGCGTATAATAATCCCTACCATAAACCGTAGAGACGCCTGAAGCCAACAGAAAAGAAAGGAATGTCTGGGAGAAGAATTCTCATCTTTTATTTGGCTGCAAAGTGTCTTAGAAAGTATATTTTCCATCTTGATTATAGTTTGGTGGAACTCAAAAGATTATTACTATTTTTTTCTGAAACAAAGTTGCGTTGTGATGTCAGTGCCTTCTAGTTGAAGCCAAACTCCTTCACTTTAAGATCACTGGTAAACCAGCTTATCACCTAGACCTCCAATAAACCAGAATAAACCCATTTCTGCCCAAGAGTAAAGGGGAAAAAATATAATTGTAACTTTACCTCTCAGAATGTGACTTTATAGCCCACAATTACAAATGTATATATCTTACATTTGTGACTACATCTGGTAACTGTAACTTTATTTCTCTTAATTTTGACTTTATTTCTCATATTTGTGAATATAAATCACATTTGCAAGTTTTTATCTTCTCAGTTGTGACTACAGTAACTGCAACTTCATTTGTCATAAATTTGACTGTGTATCTCACAATTACAAATTTGTTTCTCAAAACTGACTTTATATCTTAGATTAACTGTGATGATAAATAACATTTATATCTGACAAATGTGACAACATCTGGTAAGTGTGACTTCATTTTTCATAATTTTGACTTTATATCTCATAACTAAAAAAAAAACTAAAAAAAACTTTATTTCTCATTATTGTGACTTTATATCTTAAATTTACATGACTGTGACTATAAATCACAGCTACAACTTGTTATATTCTCAACTGTGACTAAATCTGGTAACTCTGACTTTATATCTCACAATACAACTTTATGTCTCATAATTGTGACTTCATATCTTAAATTCTCATAATTGTGACTATAAATCACCACCGCGACTTTACATTTTCTCAGTTGTGAATACATCTGTTAACTGTGACTTCATTTCTCACAATTATGACTATTTCTCATAATTTTGTCTAAAAATCTGTGACTGCGACTTTGTATTTTCTCAGTTGTGACAGCATCTGGTAACTGTGACTTTATTTCTTAAAATTTTGCTTTTATATTTAGTTTTCAAAATTTCCACTTTATATCTCAGGTAACACTTTATTTTAAGGTGTCCTTGTTACACACACATGTTACATGTACTTATTACAATAACAACAATTTATGCATAATTACGTACAAGTAACCATAAGCCAAACCCTAATCCTAACCCTAACCATATAGTAAGTACATGTAGTTAATTGATATTACTCAGTACTTAAATGTATAATTACACTGTAATAAAGACACCTTAAAATAAAGTGTAACCATATCTCACAAATACAATTTTATGCAGCTTTATTTAAATCTCACAACTGTGAGATAATTTAGACTTTATATCTCACAATTCCCCATGCCACTGGACTAATGTCGCAGTGGTCAAGGTAGTGGACTATAAATTACAAATTTATTTCTCAGCATTTCATCTGTGTTTCTAACAAATACAGTTTTATTTCTCATAATTGTGACTGTATCTCAGAATTGCGACTTTACACCCTTGTATATTGTGACTTTATTTCTCAAAAAGTAAAAAAAAAAAAGACATGTCACAATTGTGGCAATGTTTCTCTCAAATAAATGTCCATTTATGCAAACCTTGGGGCAGTAAAAATGACATATTACAATGTAATTTTGAAATGGAATTACAATGCACCAACATCAGTTATGGAGAGAACAGAAAGTGTGACAAGTGAGAAAGATTGCCGTTGGAGCAAAAACAAACCTCAAGAATAATACCTGAAGTGTCACTGTGTTACGTGTCTAGTGTGCAAAGTAAAGCGCACGAAGGAGCATAAACAAAAGGTTCTTTTAATAATCCACAGAAGGAACTGGGCACAATCAAACACAAATCCAAAACGATAGCAGACAAAGGAACATAGGAGAACACAGGCTTTAAATACCAAATGTAATCAGGGAGGAACAGAAAACAGGTGAGGAACTAATTAATCAAAAACCATGGAAACAAACTAGGCAGGATGACGAAGACATAAACTAAACTAAAACAGATCATGACCGTGACAGTTCGCCCCGTCCCGGAACGGTGCATCCTCGTGCCGAAAAACATAGTCAAACAGAGGAGGGAGGGTGGGGGTTCAGAAGGAGGGCGTGGAGCAGGAGAGGGGCAGGCAATGGGAAAGGGGCAGAAGCAAAAACAGTCCAAAAAATAAGTCCAAGCGGGAGTGGAGGGTGGGAGGAGCCAGGGAGGAGCCCAGAGCAGGAGGAGCCAGAGACCAGCCAGGATGGCGACCCACGGTGGAGTCGACGGCGGGAGGAGCCATGGTGGAGATGGGGTCGTCGACACCAGGGGGCCGACTGACGGAGATGACGCCGGTGGAGTAGGAGCCCAGGTTGGAGCAGAGCAGCCGCAGAGCCTGGGTGACACCGAGGATCCGGAGGGCCTAGGCGGAGCCAGCGGCTCAGGCGAATGTGGCGGAGGCGGGGATCCGGAATGACGCGGTGGAGCCGGAGTGACAGAGGATGAAGGTGGAGCAGGAGGGAGGGAGGAGCCTGACTGAGCCAGAGGGATGAGGCAGAGCTGAAAGAGTGGAGTCCCGTGGAGTAGGCAAGGGGACGACTGATCAAGGCGGAGCCGGAGGGACAAGGGAGCCCGGTGGAGCTGGTGGAATGACGGGCCACGGTGGAGACGAGGGAGCCAAGAGCCAAGGTAGAGCCGATGGGTCAGAGGGCCGAGGTGGAGTCCGGGTCTCAAAGGCTGGAGGCAGAGGCTGGGGATCCTCCAACCCCGAGGTAGCTGTTGACAGGAAGTCCCGAAGCACAACCGACCCACCGGACATGGCGTGCTGAGGGTGAGCTGAGGGGCTTTCCCAAGGCAGTTGAGAGAGAGCTGATGGACTGGCTGGCTGATACAGAGGAGGAGGGAGTGGGAGGCTGGGTGGGAACCTCCTTGCGATTATTGTTGAGGAGCTGGCTGAGAAAGGAGTACTGGACGGAACCAGCAGGGGCTCTGGAGAGCTGGACAGAACCAGCAGGGGCTCTGGAGACCATAGGGAGGTGGGCGGAAGCAACAGGAGAGGGAGAAGCCAGAATTGCTCCTCACTCAAACAGTCCAATAGTTCAGAGTCAATTAACAGCTCACCCTCAGTGGTGGGAGTGTGGGTGGGTTTATCCTCCATTCCCTTGATCTCCACGATTATTCCCATGACGCACGGTGTTGCTGGCTCACACACCTGGTCAGTCGCGCTCTTGAGTCCTGGCTCCGGGGCGATGAGAGGCTATGTCACTTTAAATGGTGTTGGCTTTTTAATCGTGGCTGGCTCGGGCTCTGCGGCTGCGGTGGGATCTGGTGAACACTCCGTGCAGCGAGATGGTGAGGGCTGGCTGGGCTCTGGATCGGGAGTGGGGCTGGAGTTGTCCTCGACAGGGCAGATGGAGAAAAACAGTCCATTATTCTCCAGCACCCACTCCACACAAGCGGCGAAATTCTCCTTGGGACCGTTCGCTGGCTGGTGTGCCTTACACCGCTCGCTCAGCCTGGTGATGTAGAAAGTACATAGCGAGCGGTCCGGGAAGTGGGTAAGGCACGCCAGATCGAGAAAGTTCCTGGTATGGTCCTCCAGCGAACGGTCCATCTGCTCCAGGCAAAGGAGTTGAATGGCTGGGAACTCCATTCCGGGAGAGGACCGAAAAAAATAAAAATAAACAGAAAGAAAAACGCCGCTAAATTACTCACTTGTGGGTCTGCTGTTCTGTTACGTGTTTAGTGTGCAAAGTAAAGCGCACGACGAAGGAGCATAAACAAAAGGTTCTTTTAATAATCCACAGAAGGAACTGGGCACAATCAAGCACAAATCCAAAACGATAGCAGACAAAGGAATATAGGAGAACACAGGCTTTAAATACCAAATGTAATCAGGGAGGAACAGAAAACAGGTGAGGAACTAATTAATCAAAAACCATGGAAACAAACTAGGCAGGATGACGAAGACATAAACTAAACTAAAACAGATCATGACCATGACACACTGATATCATACAGTCTGATTAGAGCGTGTTAAACGGCCATATGATAGTAGTCTGTTTGGAGTACTCCCTTCAACCATTAGCAAAACATAACCCTAACCCCCCGTTCTTTCATCAGGACAATGACAGAATGCACATTCAGCACATCAAATCTAAGAAGAGCCCGATTGTTTTGAAACCCCACCACAAATAGTTCTCGTCAAACATCTAAAACAATAGCAGTGCCAATTTTTGGCTGAGAATTCACATGTGGCATGTTCTTGCTGTGCTAAACTGACATATACACAATCTGTTGTTCCTTATTGCATAATGTCAGCCTGAGACACTGGTGGGATATGATAAACATAACCCTGAGTGGCAATGCCAAGCTTTGTTTGGGTTTGACTGAGCTGAATTCAAAACACAAAGCTGGGAAAATTAAATTAACTACTGTGTGAAAAGACTGATAGCGCAAACCAGGCAGATATCGGTACAAAAGGAATGACGGAAGAGTCTTGTTTTCTCGATGACATGTTTGTTGGTCTTTTAGGAAATGAGAAGACAGGAAGGATTGATTTAAGTCAGATCATCATCTCCTAGTGGATGCACGTGTTGTTGAGGAGGTGATGTGGACAGCTTAAGGTGGCCTCTGCCTCAAGTGAACTTGACCCCAGAGTCTCTGGGTAACCGTATAAACAGAGACGTCAGGTCCAGGCAGATTTATTGTGCTAGGGAAGCCTTTATGGATTGTGAAAGATTGAGGGCCTGACATTGCCCATTGGAGAGAGGGAGCTGGAACATCTGTCTAAGAAACTGGACTGCTCAAGCTTTCACAGACACAAACAGATGAAAGAGAGAGCAAAATGAGGGGGAAAAAAACCTTGAATATGTGTCTTGTGTGGATGACAGTGGGTTGCCAGGTAAGGAGCTGATGCTTTGGGAGAGTAAAGTCTAAATGTCCAGACGTGACATGACTAAAGGCCATAACTTTCACGATAATCATTCTAATTCTATGAGAATAAAGAAAGTCCACAACACAACTATAATGTTGGAATCACTTTTAGAACTATTTATAGAATGCAACAGATGGGTTCCAGAGGTAAAAACAGCATTCATTTTCTTCATAGAGAAACTGATTTTTAACAGTAACTTAAAAGCCTTTGAAGACAGCCCTACTGTGAGCTCAGAGGTTGTTAATCAATGGTATATGCTTTTGTTAAAGCCATTAGCTCACATTATTTCAACTTATGGTGACACTTTACTTTAGGGACCAGTTCTCACTATTGACTAGTTGCTTATTAGCATATCAGCTGTTTATTTGTACTTATAAAGCACATATTATGCCTTATTCTGCATGACTATATTTTAAATCTCTTAATCCTACCCCATATCTAAACAACTACCTTACTAATTATTAATAAGCAGCAAATTAGGAGCTTATTGGGGCAAAAATACAAAAATTTGCTTATTTTCCAACGAAATGAAAATATTTTGTTTCTATATATGCATTCAACAACTTAAAATGGGTGGTTTTATATTTGTCCATCATTTTTAATTTGATTATGTCATTTGCAATGATTTACGGGATTGTAATTATTTTCCTCTTTAAAGCCGCTAAGTGCACAGTCTTGTACCCTTGTCTTTTTGTCAGATTCTCTAAAATGTTAAAAATGAATGGAAAAATTACTTTCAGAAGGATGGATGCAGTTATACTCTATTCATACTGATGAACTAAAAAAAATGGACAGTCAGTTAGAATCCACACGAGATAAAGAGCTTGAGCGTTTAAAGTGGCAGACAACAAAACTGTATTGCACTTATAATAAACAGAATATTATCACTCATTAGTGGAGAGGATAATATAGTTATCATTCGGTGTGAATGGGCATTATGACTGTGTTTATTACTTCAATTATCTCAACTCAGTATTAAGAGCCTTAACAGCTATTAATGAGGAAATTGATTTATTGTAATGATATTTGATTCTGTTCGCAAGAAGAGGTTGGTAACACTTTACTTAAAGCCTGTATATGTATAATGCATTATAAAGGGTTATTAAAAGCTATAATGCATTATGATTATTTGTAATGTGTGTTGTAATACATTATATCTTGTCATAAATAATTATAACTGAATTTAAAATGCATAGTGTAACAATGAATTGATAAGTATTATAATGTACTGTATAAACTGTGGTGACAATTATTCATGAGATTGTACAATGGATTATAAGGTGCATTACAAGGCATAATTAATGCAATAAAACTACTTTTGTAATGCATTATACATAAAGGCTTTAAGTGTTACTAGAAGGTTTGTTCTTTCCTTCATTTGTTGATTGTCTCTGTGAATCTTTGAGTTATTAACTCAGCTGATTATTTAATTTATTTAACAGAATTTATGCTGCAATTGTGTTGACAGAGTTTCGACTCGCTCCTCGTTTTATTTAAAAATGAAGCTAAATTCAAGCTTAAAGTGAGGCCGTGAGGCAATTGCAAAGGTCAATGGGGATTTAAAATAGAAACGTCAAGCTTTTAATCTTGCAAGACCATTTACATTCATTCGTCCATTAAAATATATTATTTGAGCAGTAAATTTGTTCTTGCCTTTTTTTTTTTTTTTGCTGTTTTTGTTTTTGTAAAAGTTGTCAAATTGGATGTAGTTTTACTCAGGAAAGGTACGTGATTTTTTTTTCACACTAAAAGCATGTTAACACGTTATTATAATGTGTCTGTTGAAACAGTAAATATTTTAACATTTATAAATTGTAAGCCACATTATTTTTTTGTTTTGATTATACTTACCAATGCAAAGAAAAGGATCTTACAAAGAATTGATTTATATTTATTTTTAAGTTTATTAAAAATAGTCTGGAATCAACTTCTGAAATGTTCTGCACTGATTCTGAAAAGGCTGCAGTCATTAGGACGAGTCATAACAAAGCCTTGCAATGGTTCAAGCAACATCAAAACTAAAATACATGCAACTGCATATAACAAGGCTTCCAATAACTTTTTGTTTTAGATGAGAAAGTGTCAGCATCATCAGAATGCATGTTTTTGAGTCATTCATCCACAGTGAGATCCGGTAGAAAATAACTAGGAATGAATGAATGAATGACTGAATGACTGAATGAATGAATCAATGAGTCAATCAATCAATCAATCAATCAATGAGGCATTTATATAGCGCTTTATTGTGTATTGTGTATCTATTGCTTCGGATTTGACTGACAGACAGGCATTCTGTCACCGCGAGCTTCATGCCTTCTAACCATATCACCACTTTTTTATCTTTATGTTGCAATTATTGTATATATAAAATACAAGAAGTTTACATCAGTAGTCTTTATACAGTATGTGCAAGTATATAATAGTGTAAGCATTGGATTGATTTTAATAACTTTAATGTACTTGACCTGGGCATCAAACACTAGAAATATAAAAGTAACGGACTGGGAAATGGTATCCGCTCATACTCAATATCCAGTGACTCGGATCAGATTGCAGGCACCAAAAACCTGATAGGGACATCCCTAGAAATAACCCTTGGTGATGAGTTGACACAGTTCAGATGGTTCATCCAGCACGAAGTCAACTTTTTGAAGAAGCTGTAGTAGTCATATAGTTCGCTTCCTTCGCATGGACCCTAACACCTATTCCAGCGGTTGTGAGTCACTGCAGTAGCCCTAGTGCCAGGCACTGATTAATCGGTGTAATGGGATTTCATACATGTGGAAGAAGGGGGGGTTTGGCACTTGATCATTAGCATGTTGATGAGCACGTTCACTCCATTATTCACCAGTGTGGAGTGAGAGCTTGAAATGAAGCTCGTGCTCCACGGGCCAAATGGAACTCATCTCAAGATGGGTGCGAGACAGAATTGGAAACGGCGATGACGTCAAGCGGCATAAATGAGACCTTGTGACTGTTCGACGCTTTGAAATATGTCACTTAGGGCACCTGTCATCATTAGTGCCAATGACTGTTTTTAATGGAATTTTTTTAAATGGAATTTCGCAGTCCAATCCGGATGAAGCGTGACATTTAATGCCCACTGTGGCATATTTTCTCCCTGGAGTCTACATACAGCTGCCGGTTCATTGCGTGCTTTCTCTAATTATTGTTGAAATGTCAAGTAAAAATGATTGGAATCAAATGAACTCCATTTAATAATTCCATCTATTTGGGGGCGCAACTATGCCGATTGAAATTACAACCGACCACCCACACGTTAAACGTCACATGCTATTTAAGCCTGTCACATGCTATTTCTTTCAGTGGTGTAATGATCTGAGTGGAAACGTTGGTGGCATTTTCATTAAAGTAAACAGTAGGAATGAGGTAAGCAGCAAGTGAAATCAACAACAGTCCTCCAGGCCCACTTTTATCAAGAAGAGCTTTTGTTCAATGAAATACTCTTCGCCTCCTTGTTTCTCCTCAGAGATTTCTCTGAAGCGGTGCCGCTTGGCAGCCTCGGCAGGAACAATTGTACATCTAGGAGCTTTGATGTGGAAGAAAACGGCTTTATTTGAGTGAGCATGGTGATCAATGGCTACCCCCCAAACTAAGACATTGTCCTTTTCCCTTTCCCATCATCCTAAGCAGCCAGATGGCAAAGTGATAGGATTTGAGACAGGCTGTAAATTTCCCTTTGAATTTAAGATTTGGCCACAGTTACAGATTTGACCAGAGCCTTGACCCTCAAGCACCCTTGAGTCATATATTACCTAGCCGGCCGAATCTGTGCTTTCTTGGCCAGATCTGCCACAGATGGTTTATTTTTTGAAATCCTACAGACCGCAGGACGTTAAAAATAAAACAGAATAGTGGGGCAAGTTCGTTGTTGGACTTGGAAAATCTGTTAAACGGTTTTCAGCATCTAGCTGCTTTTTTCAGGTTGTTGCTAAAGCAAATTTCACTATTGTTATTGGTCAATACAGTGCTTAAAAAACCCTAATCTTTAATCATAAAGTATTACTTAAGTATGTAACACATCCCATATATATGTGTTACAGACAAATGAAGCCTCAAATCATGCTAAAATAGAGAGGTATGGAGGAAAACTGCAAAAATAATAAAAAGCTGAATAAGTAAGTCTGAACGATACGTAAAAAGTATGTATACTGCACAAAATCAATCAATCTATCTATCTATCTATCTATCTATCTATCTATCTATCTATCTATCTATCTATCTATCATTTCCTTTTCCAATATGATGGACAGATACAGATACAGAAATAAAGCGTTAAATGAATACACATAATAAATTGATATTAATTTAATGAACACATCAGTAAATTAATCAATACATATGACTAACATGTATGAATATTAAAATACAACTTCCCCAAGTAATCAATCAATCAATGATTTATTCATTTATTGATTGATTGCTATATAATAATATAATAATGAAAAAGTAGAGCAAAAATCTGGTTAAATACTCATGACATCTTTTTAAAATGATTCCCACCCAAATGTAACTTCACTCCATTTCAAAGTTTTCCTCTCTGACCGGTGGTGTGGGTGATCCATTTGTTTTGGAACCACTATTATATTTAATGTAACATAACAACCTGTAGCTAAGGACTGCTCTCAGACTGGATGTGGGAGGACAAATCAAAAAAGACCTTTCAAAAAGCATCAGCCCTGTTGTGCCTCAGGATATAATCATACTTGGATAAAAACGGCCATTGTTGTGCTCCAGGAACCTTGTCAATGATATGAACCTCTAATGAATGGCTGATTGATAGTGCGGGTTAACATTAATTTGCTTCCAGGATTGGATTGGCAGTTTGACCTCCCCAGGTTCCTGTAGCTCCACTGGTCCAAACCTCATTCACTTCCAGCTGCTTTAATCGTCTCTCCTGACAGTAAGTCAGTAAGAAGTTTCCACACTGTAATTAAGTGTAAGATCCTCAAGACGGGCCGCAGAATCACAGCGCGAGTTCCTGTCAGAGACCACAGGTGGGTGGTGAGATTAACCTCCACAAGACTATTAAGGAAAACCATGAGCTGAACATCCCGAAGAAATCTAAGAGAGGCATATTACGGTGGAACAGCGTGCCCGTGTGCGTGTGTGGTGTCAAAGGAAATCTCCAGCGGGCGGGACAAAAGGAACAGCTTGATCCTGTGTGTTAAAAATGGAAGCGTTAGTTCCTAAAAGAAGGAAGAGGTAGAGCGATCACACAACTGTTTTCTCCATCACGTTTCATTTGTGCCTGTGGAGGGGGGAAAAAAAGAAAGAAAGTAAAGTCTGTAAGCTGTTTGGAATAGCCAATATTAAAACTCTGGAAAACTGGAGAAACACCTGCTTTTGAAAGTGAAGACAAAGTGGAGGGCTCAAAGGATATTAATGTTTTTGTTGCGCTTTTTCACGGTTCTGGGAATGATATTAAGGTGTCAATGGGAGAAGTGTGCTTGGCTATTGGTAACATAATCATATTCCAGTGCAGAAACCTAGTTTCCTCTTACACCGACACATTCGCATTTCTGTTACAGCTTTGCATGACCTGTGCTCACAAGTCACTGGCATAAAACACCGCACCCGTCACCTGTTCCTATACATTGAACGGAGGAAATCTTCATCTATAAGGCAAATAAGCCATCAGTAAGCAATGCATATGTCATATGAGCCAGTATGCATTTGTGGAAATGGGAAAAATAGAGTTTAAAAGGCTTGTATTGTGTACATCAGCAGCCTAAAGTGTATAAATTGCTATTTGGCTATTGTTAATATTAACCACTAGGACTAGGTGGCGTCAAATGCAGAGGAAGTTATTAAATTTTGATAAAGACAAACATGTATTGTCTTTGGAATGACATGCATGGATGAATCATGCACAATAGGAGCAGAGAAAATATTAAGTAAGTAAATACAGTAAACTTTGTCTTCATGTTACCTTGAGTATCTGATGCTGATGGTAAAATGCTTCTGCGTGATGTGTGCGCCATTGATGTCCATCCAGCATCGTTGGATTCAGAATTAAGATTGAAGAAGTTATTGCCATACTTATTTTTAAGTATATTTTTACATAAATTTCTAGAAGTGTGTTTTATGAACATAGCAAGAAAGAAACATTAACCTTACACTAAGGATGAGACATCTGAATCGCTCACGTCACCAGACTCAGAAAATATTAGTTTCTTTTGGCAACACTTCAAGATGAATAAATGTTAAAGATGAATTTTTTTTTT
>JAFVLL020038937.1:0-34946 GCA_021397915.2 Tor tambroides
AAAAAACATCTGAAGCATCGTTATCGCCGGCCAGACCTCTTTTTATTTTCTGTGGAATTACTGAATCATGTCAGCTCGACGTCCCTTGAGTTTCAAATGCAAGCTGTAGAAAAATTAGCCATTGCTTCCGCATGACAAGTGGGATCTATTAGTCTGCTCTGGCCCATAGAGCATGAGCACGCTCAGTCCACATGGGACCCTCTGTTTCAGTAACGCACACACACACACACACACACACACACACACACACAGAGACATACGCACACCCATCCGTGCCTCTGTGGCATTAGTCATGCTTTATAAGGTCAGACATAAAGATGCACCCGGTGCTTCTGGGCTATACTAACAGACATGAACATATTCACAGATCTGTTTAGCATTCTGTATGTGATTTCTTGTTAATTTCCATTGCGTGGAGGTCAACTGTGACAGCAAGGCAATTGCCTGGTCCATGTGACAGCAACATACTGACCTGCCTGACCTTGCTTAGGCACAGCCTGTGGCAGCGCTAGGAAGCATTAACACAGTCGAAGCTAGCTTTTGGCTTTCAGTCAATGTCACGGCTTACAGCATCTCCGTTCCAATATGCTGTCAGCTTTTTCTGTATTTTACATCGCTTTCAGCTGTACACAACTGTAGTTTTACATATTATTTATATTAAATAATAGATCAAAATGTATTTAATATGTTTTACTATCTCTCTTTCTTTCAGGTATTTCAGTAACAAAGAAGACACACACTTGTAAGTAATTATTTTTTTTTATTAAATTGTTAATTCTACTTAAATTATTTTGATATGAAGTATCATTTTAATATTAATGGTGATTTTCATTTGATTAATATATTTATTGCACTTTAAGACAATTTCATATAGCACATATATATATATATATATATATATATATGAAACCTGAAAAATTTGTCAAATTATGTCTTGAAAAGTGCAATAAATATATTGATCTGTCTGTAGATTGATTGATTTTATTTCATTTTACTTCATTACATTACATTTTATTTTATTTTTATATATTTTATATATTTTTATTTATTAAGAAAACTGTTCCTCAGATTAATTTTCACTTTTGAAAAATGCTGGTCTGCTATTGTTCATTTAAGAAATCTGAAATCAGAATTTTTTTTTTTTTTAAGAAGCTATATCTACTTTGCCTGCTCTTTGAAAATAAGGATGCAGTTTGTGCGTGACCTTCGTGTGCGAGGTTAAAGACGTTCCTTTTGATAAGTCTCTGTGAGAGATAGGCATCAGCTCTGGAGGGAAGACTGTAGAATCTCTTACAAGTTGCATACGTGACTTTTCAAGACTCTGTGCATCCTACAGATTAAGTATATGAGTGATTTGATCTTAGTTTCAAGTTTTGTTGAGGTTGTAGATCAGTTCAGTTTCACACCTGAGCTTCTAAAGAGATTTTTAAAGCTGTCTTTTTGAATACAACTTTTTCAGTGCTACTTTAAATTATGATAGCTTGTAGCTTGACTAGTTCTGAAGTAGTTAAGCTAACAATATCTCATTTTGTCATGCTAATGTCTAACCGCTACATGTTCAAATACTGTAGCTTGTTGTTAGAAAAGCTACACTCTTTGGAAAACATTTGAGCTGCAGCTGCTATACAGTAGAGCTGTTAGTGTCTTTAGCATTGCTAGCTATTTAGCATCAGCCAGTTCCTGAGAGGCTGTATTTATTTTGCATTCTCATCAGCTATAAATCTAGCTATGAAAGATCATCTTGTTATTTTATTTGCAAATACTGCCATCCTTTCATCTGTCTACATTCACTTGACTTGTTGAGAGGCTTGAGAAATACCTGGTTGTAGCTGTCTTCTCCATTCAACCAGCGTAAAGGTGGATCAGTGGTCTTTCATCCTTTTCTTCCAGGGCCCTACTGCTATCTTAATTACGGTGCTGATCACTTCTCCTTAACAGAAGGAAGTGAAATCAAAGAACGTTTCAAGTGAGAAGGTTCAAAGCCATGGACCGGACTTCACTATTTAATCTCAGTGAAAGAAATGCTAATGACGCGTGTCAGAGAAGGCGAGAGAGGCTGTTGGAGAGAAAGCATAAGAGAATGAAGTGTGAAGACGACATGTTAGGGCTGGTGACACAGGTCAAAGGGCACTGTTTGACAGAGTAATGGATCAAAAGATGCATAATGGGCAGAGAAAGGGCTTTGCCAGTTACGAAAGAAATTAGCATATTTATCGCTTGTAATGTGCTAATGAATTGGTTGCTTTTTAGTAATGAAATCAAAGTCGACCCTAATTACTTTAATTAGTAGTAAGGAACCACCCAGCATACCCTAGAAACCACCTAGCATTGCTCTAGCACTGGAACATGCTAGCTAAATTAGCCCATTTTTGTTTGTAATCTCAACTTCTCATTGAATTTCCTGATGGAAATGTTCCACATTAGAGAAATAAAATGTTCATGTTGACGTGAATGAAGGGATCAGCTGAGATTGGATGGAGGATGTACAGTGAGTTGGGTGGGGGGTTGTGCAAATGTGCGTTTTACAATCGACTAGGCCGCATGGGCATTTATAATGCATTCATGGAAGCAACTGAACTGGAACATGCTTATACACATGCTCTCATGCACATGCAAACACACACACACACCCAAGGCTATAAACCCCAAACATTATATTTAAACATATTTCCCTCAATCCGGGGTTGCCAGGTCTGTGAGACAAAGACAGCCCAATGACCAGATGATCAGAATGATCAGAAATGGCGAATAAACTGGTCCAGAATCAAAACTGAAAGTATGCCATATTTAGAGTCTCTATTGTGTATTTCCTTTGATTTGGAGGGTTAAGGCTGGAATGCGCTATACAATTTTTGTCCAGATTTTTGCCTCAGTTTGCAGTCTGGAAGAGTCATTGCTAGTTGCCAGATATCAGAGCCAGTCTGCAGATTTTGGGTTAAGAGATTTCACAGAAACTGCTTATATGATGGGCATAGACTCAGACTAGCTTCAGACTATGATTCCATCCAGTCAGTGGATATCAAACATGTTTGATATTTTGAGCTGATTTTATAACACATTGAAATGACTTGAAAGTCTGGCAGTGTCCTTAGTCGATAGTGTACAATGCCCAGATTTTCTCTGTAATCATTTACAATGTCAGCAAGTATATGATGTCTAGGGTTTTATAATCTGTTCAGATTTAAAATTGTGTGTAGTGTATTCCAGCCTTTATTTAGTAATGTAAGCAGCATTACAATTATTTGTCCAGATCGACAACTGGCCTGGCAGTTTTTTTTTTTCCTAAGTACTCATATTTTTAGTATTGTATTTGGATTTTTTTAAAAGATTTTTTTAGTATCCACATTTTTTTTTTCAGCATTAAACTCCCCATTAATCTCCCCAAGATACATTTTGTAAGACTATTTGTGTGTAACAAGGAGTCCACTGAAGGCGAGCGTAGTGATGAACCCAAGTGCAGTTTATTTACAACGTGATCCAAAGTGCAAACATAATCCAAACGAAGACTTGACTTGAACAGACTTGACATGAAACAGACTTGGCTTGAAACAGACTTGACGTGGCATGAACAGACTAGACTCACCAACAGCAGGTTACAACGTTAATACACGACAAGGCAATAAGGCAATAACTAGCAAACTTATAGTAAACTATGAGGGTCACATGACAAGAACAAACCAATGAGAAACATGACACATGACTAGACAACCAATCAGAACATGACACATTGAACAAGGGAACCAATAGCAAAGAGACATGAGGGCAAGGGAAGCATGACACAAACAGGAACCATAACAGAACTTCAAAATAAAAGACATGAAAACAAGAACCTGAAACAAAACCCAAAACAGACCTTACAGATCCCCCCCTCTAAGGGCGGCTCCTGACGCCCTAACAAAACACCCAACCCAAACAAAACCCAAACAGTCCAGGAGGGTGGTGGTGGGGTGGTGGAACTGGGGGTGGGTTGGAGGGCCAGGCCCGTGAAGGGGAACAGGACCTGGAGCCGCAGCAAAGGCGGGCCTGGCAGTATGGGGCAATGGCAGAACAGACGGGGCAGGAGAAGCCACGAGAGCAGGGACCATGGCGGAGCAGTGGGCCATGGCGGAGTAGGCAGAGCAGGGGGCCAAGGGCGGAGCAGGCAGAGCAAGGGAGCTATGGTGGGAGCAGGGGCCTCAGTGGCCGTGACAGGACAGACCGTGAGTTCAGGAACGGGCCTCAGTGGCCGTGATGGACAGACCGTGGAGTTCAGGAACGGCCTCCGTGGGCCGTGACAGGACAGACCGTGAGTCCAGGAACGCCTCGTGGCCGTGATACAGGACAGACCGTGAGTTCATAAGTGGGCGCCACCACTGGAGGTTCCCAGCAGAAGCCGCCACCTCTGGTGGTCCTGCAGTGGACGCTGCCTCCTCTGGAGGTTCTGCAGTGGAAGCCGCCACCTCTGGAGGCACTGGAGCAGACTCGTGGACAGGAGAGGCCTCAGGAACAGACTCGTGGACAGAAGAGGCCTCAGTAGAAGACTCGTGGACAGGAGAGACCTCAGGAACAGACTTGTGGACAGGAGAGGCCTCAGGAGCAGACTCGTGGACAGGAGAGGCCTCAGGAGAGCAGTGTGCAGCCCACACGCCTCAAAATGGCGCATCACATAATAGGAAGCACTGAGGTCAGGGAACAGTCTCAGATAGCCAGTGCTGAGGCCCTGGGGATGCTGTTGCTCAGCACTGACATCAGTGGTGGGTCCATCACACTGGCAATCAGTCCTGGCCCAAGCTCCGCATCCGCAGGAGCTTGGGTACTATAGCCCCCCCCAAAAAAATCCTTAGGGGAATTTTTGGTGACAGCAGTGACGTGACAAGGCTCAGGCGTGGCGGTCATCTTGGCCGGGGACTCAGGCGTGGCGGCCATCTTGGCCGGGGACTCAGGCGTGGCGGCCATCTTGGCCGGGGACTCAGGCGTGGCGGCCATCTTGGCCGGGGACTCAGGCGTGGCGGCCATCTTGGCCGGGGACTCAGGCGTGGCGTGAGCGGGCTCTGGCTTGACAGGCGTGGCGTGAGCGGGCTCTGGCTTGACAGGCGTGGCGTGAGCGGGCTCTGGCTTGACAGGCGTGGCGTGAGCGGGCTCTGGAATGGTGGGCATGTGATGATGAGATGGTGGAAGCTCAGCTGAGACCTGATGAGACTCTAGAACGGCGGCCATCTTCTGAAGAGATTCTTGAGTGGCGGCCATCTTGCGACGTAGCTCTTGAATGGCAGCCATGTTATGGAGGATCTCTTCAGTAGCTAGCATAAGGTGAGCAGGCCCTGGGATATCAGACATGATGTTAACAGAATCCAGATTGGCAGACATGATGTGATCAAACTGTGACTTGGTTGACATGACAGGAATAAACTTTGACTTAACTGGCGTGATTTGAGCAGGTCCTGGAGCAGCAGGCATGACGTGAGCAGAACTTGGCGTGGCAGACATGACGTGAGCAGACCTTGGCGTGGCAGACATGATGTGAGCAGGCTTTGGCGTGGCAGACATGACGTTAGCAGGCTGTGGCTTGGCAGACATGACGTGAACAACACCAGACAAGACAGTCGGGACGTGAGTATGCTCTGCTGCAGAGGGTACAGCACAGTTGTGGGGCTCCTCATCTGCAACTCCCACCGTAAAAGGTGAACCAGCCAGCGACAAAACAAAGTCAATATACCGTTCTAGCGACCAACAAATCTTAGCCCCTGGCAGACTAGAACGAAGGGGTTCGTCTATACCCACTCTAAAAATGTCCTTAAGGGCCACATCGTTAAAATCCACCAAGTGAGAGAGTTCACAAAAATCAGCCACGTACTCCTCTATAGCCCGGTTGCCCTGACGCAGGCAGAGGAGACGTGTAACTGCTGGGTTCATTGTAGTGGTCGTGTATTCTGTAACGAAGAGTCCACTGAAGGCGAGCGTAGTATGAACCCAAGTGCAGTTTATTTACAATCGTGACATCCAAAATCCAAACATAATCCAAAACGAAGACTTGACTTGAACAGACTTGACATGAAACAGACTTGACATGGCATGAACAGACGTGGCATGAATAAACTAAACTCACCGACAGCAGGTTACAACGTTAATACACGACAAGGCAACAATGGCAAAAACATGGCTACTTAAAGTTAACAGAGAGGGTCACATGACATGAAACAACCAATGGGAAACAAGACACATGACTAAAGCCAACCAATCAGAACATGACACACTGAACAAGGGACCCAACAGCAAAGAGACACGAGGGCAAGGGAAGCATGACACAAACAGGAACCATAACAGAACTTCAAAATAAAAGACATGAAAACAAGAACCTGAAACAAAACCCAAAACAGACCTTACATTGTGTTTGTGTGTGTGTGTGTGTGTGTGTATGTGTGTGTATTTATGTGGTGATTTTTTTATTATTTTTCTTTCTTTCTTTCTTTTTCTTTCTTTCCTTCTTTCCTTTCTTCTTTTAATTCATCCCAATTTTTTGGTTAGTTACTCAGTTATCTTACTTCATCTCTAAATTCAGTGTTGACCTGACTGATTTCAGTAAAGTATTCTTATTACACTCAAAAAAATAGCTCTTTGGCTGAACTTGAAACAGAAACCTGATACAATGTTGTTGAATCAAAATAAATTGTTTAAATAAAGTGAAAGGCATCAAAAAATCATTTTTTTGAGTGTACCTGTTTTGAATTGGTTGGTCAAAAACTCATATTATACAAATCCAACTTGAGTATCAAACTGCAAAACAAGAAAAGCAGAAGTAGCCGAATTCCCACAGACTTGGCAACACATTCCTACTCCAACAATCTTAACCATACACACACTTGTCGCGAAACTCTCACCTACCCACACACACATCACACGGACTCATCAGCCTCATCTCTCCACTCTTGCCTGAATGATCAAAACCGTGGAAGCGGCCCACCGGTCCCCTCATCAATATAAATTACAGGGCAGCTGTTGGCTAGCAGGCACTTTCCCGCTCCCTCTCGGCCTTCCCTGGCTGCACGTTCAGCCCTTAATAAGCCAGAGTACTTTCTGGAAGAGAACAGATACTTCAGTTCTCCTCTTTACGACCCACCGGCCATCTCTCTGACCAACTCAACATCATATGGAAGTGCCACAGACATGAAGCCAACGTGGGAAGGAACATTTAATGTCAGAAACGAACATTCAAGTTGAATTTCACTTCAAACAAGCCTATAGAACAAGCGGTAGTGGAAGACCAATGTATTGTATATTTATTTATTTATTTATTTACTTTTACAGAGCAGGTTAATTGGTGGCCAATATATTGCACAGATATAAATAATACAATTTAAAGTGACAGTTGACTCAAAAATGAAAATTCTGTCACCATTTACTCCAAACCTGTATGATATTCTTTATTCTGTTGAACACAAAGAAGATATTTTGAAGAATGTTGGTAACCAAACTGTTGACAGTAGCCATTGATTTCCATAGTATGAAGAAAAAAAATACTATGAAAGTCAATGGCTATTGTCATGTATTTGGTTACCAACATTCTTCAAAATGTGACAGATTTTCCATGTTTGGGTGAACTATCCATTTAAGACGAATGATTTTTTTTTTTCACAATTTTGCTCAAATTCAAAATCTTTCAAAACTACAAACATTGAAAACATAATTGCTGCTTTTTATTTTTGAATGAAGCTTTGTGAAAAATCAACATTTGTTGAATTTTTTTTTTTTTTTACTTTTGTCAGAGCTGTGCCCCTCCATCACTTCCTATCAATAAAAGGGCAAAAATAATGTATAAAAAGTTATGCTTTTAAACCAGAATAAACTGCAGAATAAGTGAACAAAAATCACTTTTTAAATTGTCCTTTTTTTTAAATCAAACTATCTTTTAGCTGTCGTTTGTATGGTTAGAACAGATGCTCCCAAGTCATTTGAGAATGTGGCATAAACATTGACTGTGAAACTCTCCCCACAGGCTCTGTTTTACAGCTCAGTTTCATGTATGGTTTTGCTTTACGTTTGAACTTGACGGTTTTATGGCCGGCCTTTTTATATAGTGCTACTGCAAGGCCATGTGGTTCATTCTGGCAACAGACTCTTTTCCTTAGATAAACAGTGCTGTTTAATAGCTCTTTGAGAGGAAAAACACAACACTGGACAGGAATTAAGTACTTGGATGTCTCCCGTTAAGAACAGGGTGTTCTAAGGAATTTAAATAAATGATAGACATAAAATATTGTCCTATAAAAGGTCCATAGGACTTTTTAGTACAAAAGTCCTTTTTTAAGGAACGTTCTTTTGTTCAAGCTTGTCAGACTGGGAAAAAATGAACTTGATTAGCAAGTATCAGTGCAAGTATCACTGCAAGTATCAGTAGAAGTAGTAGAAGCAAGTATCAGTGGTGTTTTCCTGTGCAAAACGTGTCGTCTAAATGTGACAAATGTGGTTTTCGCATGTTACTATGTGGGTGTTTATGGGAGATTTTAGGGCGTAAGTAAAAGGTTTATGATATTCTGGTCTTTTCGATGTCAATCTACAGTAACAGGTCACCTCCCCTCAACAAACCACAAAATTTGAAGTGTGATTCATGTCTATAGCAGCGGTATTACTAAACTTCTGAAAATTGTTACCTGCCACTGACTTGCCACCACTAATTATTCCCACACCCATATAATTATGTCTGAGTTGAATTAAAATCACTGGTAGTGTGTGACTGTGTTCTGAATTCAAACTACAATAGAGTCCAGTCTCTGCTCTAGTGAGATGAGTTGGTGTTGTTGTAACCTGTCTAGGAGGCCGATATGCTGATAAGATTCACTAGATGATTACAGGCAGTAGACTAGGCTTGTAATCTTTTATTTGTGTATGTATGTTTGCATCTACATTATATGTGTGTGTGTCTCCTAGCTCTCATATCACAATGCCGATCCTTGGCCAGAGAAAGCGTCTGTCTTGCCAAGTTGCTGCACCTCACAAGAAAAAAAAAAAAAAATCAGATGAGCAGAAAGATTAGTGCTGTGTATTTTTTTTTAAATGCATGTAGTACTAATTTAATCACTGATAGCAGTTAAGTACTGTTAAACAGCGTTTGTAATTGCAAAAACAATGACTGATTTTAAACAGGTTTCCCCATCACTGTCTGCATTAGTTGAACAAACAAATAGCCTGCCCTAAACTCACGCCATTGGCTGAGATGATGTTGCTATGCTGAGCTGGTCGAGATATTCACACAAACAGAGCAATGTTTTGAAAACACCACAGAGACATGTTGCATCCGAAATAGTGTAATGAGCATGTACTAAATTTGAATTTTAACCTACTTGGCGACTGTTAAAAAAAGTAAGTTCTATATAGTATGAATATTGGTAGTATGAATGAAATTGGGATGTACTACATCCGGCATGTTATTTTCACATGACCTACCAGTGTTAGTTGCGTTGCTTCACTACCATTCGTAAATCCTCCCCCATGGCCTCATGGG
Source organism: Tor tambroides (assembly GCA_021397915.2). Taxonomy (NCBI): domain Eukaryota; kingdom Metazoa; phylum Chordata; class Actinopteri; order Cypriniformes; family Cyprinidae; genus Tor; species Tor tambroides. Next base: position 9,479 of record JAFVLL020038937.1, read on the forward strand.
ATAGTAAAGTGTCCATTGAATGCACACTTCATTGCTTTACTGGAAGTAGTACAGGTATTTTTCGCGTATTGTTTTTCGAATACTATAAATTAGGACATACTACTTTTTTGCCGTACTGTTTTATGCACACTATATAGTAGGGAAGTATTCAATTTTGGACACTGTTCACCCTGTGAAATCAATCTGCAAATAGCTTCGTTAATAGCTACTTATAGTTACTTAATGAATACATTTCCTTTATTGTGTCAACATTTATTGTCAGTTATATTTCTTAATAAAAAAGGAAGCTGAGTCCATAATTATAAACGTTATAAACCAAAATTTGCTACCTTAACTATTGCTAGTTGGAGGCAAGTGACATTGGGTTAGGAAATTCCAGAGGACATTTGTTTGGACAAAAAAATTGGACACACCCCCAAGTGCAGGATGAGTCATCACTGTTTTTTTATACATTTGCTGAGAGGAGAAAGACTAGATTTTAAATAAATGTGTATATGTGATAAAAGTTCAACTTTTAGGAGTATATTAGCATATAGACACATGGACTCAAAGCCACACAACTTAGTTTTTGAACTCATGGGATTTTCAAAATCAGATTGTTTTGTATGTATGTCTTATTTTCCAGCAAATACCAAATAATAAACATGCAATCTACTTGCATGCACATGGAAATCTGCCTAGATTTATGTGATATTCCGAAGTTGTCAGAAGCTCCGGGTATGAAGAGCAGAAGATAAATGGGCTCGGTATTACGCCGTGGTTTGTTATTCTATCGAGAATTATTCTCTCCTAACGCATTGTTCTGCCATGATGCTGTTAGTCATGGATGACAGGTATTGAGCAAATGAAGTATTTGCTTGTTTTGGGCAGCACAGGGAGAGCGACAGCTGTAGCGGAGTGTTAGCGGACCCGTCTTGAGTCCCGTGCAGGTTAGTCGTGACCGGGGGACACAGAGATATTGATCCAATGAAAGAAAGAGAGAGAGGGAAACTGGAGGAAAGGCAGAGAAAAAGAAAGAAAGCGATGGAAAGACATTGATTGAAATGGAGTCTGGAAAAAGGAGGGAGAATAGGAGTGAGAGAGCTGTAGAGAAGGCTTATCTGTCTCAATGGCGAGGACAGAATGTGTCAGTGTTTATTGAGAAGCATGGCCTCACCCTTGCCAGTTAATTTGTTTACCGCCCCGTCCAGTGCTGAGAGAGTCACAAAGAGGCAGCCATGCTAATCTCAATCAAACGATTAAGACATTAGGGCGACCTCGCTGAAATATTAATGGACCATTCTACAATACAGGTTCCTCTTGGGTGTCTTGCGTGTTTAAAAATGACTAACAATGAGTAGCTGATGCCAATGTTTTCTGTTACATTTTTTAAACACATCAACTAAATGCAAGTAACTTTATTTATTTATTTTTACTTTAATAATTAATTAAGACTCGATCAGCTAGGTTGTTAGTCAATCCTGTTACCACTATATTTCCCCCTTTTAGAAAATTTCTGTTTCCTTTCAAGTGGAGTCACACAATGCAATTTATTAACACCTAAACACATTATTTGTTTGATAAAATGTTTAAAATCTTAGGAAATATTTGATTGAAAATATCCTTATTGACGTAGAAAAGTCACCCATTTCATAGAATGACCGTACAGTAACAATGTGAAAGATGCCAAAGAGCTTTAAACAAGCCCTGCTTGATCAGGGAAGTCAACTAACAGTGGCACAAGCATAATCATATATTCAAAACTCACACTGAAAAGCACAATAAACAGCACCCATTCATATGATTAATCAAACATGGATTTCACAACTTCCTTGTCTTCGATGTTTTATGGCATTTCATGAATCATTATTTACAAGTTGTCATTGTAGCGAGGTCATTTGCTGGAACTTGGATGAGAGCCGTCTATGGATAATCTAACACTGTAGGGATTTATTAAACATAATCATGCTGTACACAGCCAATAATACGTCCCAGCAGTGGTCTGACATATTTCTGTTGCACGACTAAAACATAAATGAGAGTTGCATGGTGCAGTCTATTTGTTGAAATATATTTAATCATTTTGTCTTGATTTGGCACACACAGGGCTTGAGTACAACCTCTCAGAGGAGACATTTATATGATGATTTCGTCAACACTGGTTATGTGCACCAGATGAAGGGCTGGAAAGTATTGAAAGGATTTAAGAGTGACACGAGATCGAAAAGCAACAAGTCACAAAGGAGTGACCTTCAGCGTCTTGTTTTGTGAAGACTGACATATGGAAGAGATTTGTTATATGTCGTCTATCAAGAGAAGTGATGGTCACAGCATGCTACGGTGTATTTTTTTGTCACGCCAGTTGGCTAAGTGCTTGGTAAATGAAGTGAACACAAGCTCGTCAGAAGAGACTGTTTTGAATGGACGGAGCGTCCCAGGAGTGCGCTTTCTGACGAAGCGATTTCGCTCTCAGCATGCCTCAGAAACCTGAAGTTTTTCCATCCTCAAACAACAAGAGACACTCAGCAGAAAAAAGGCAGCACATTCAAATTGACACTCTCCAATTTTAACAATAGATTATGTTTCATCTTTTTTCCATTTGTTTGTGCCATGGAAAGAATATTTTCTTCTTGGACACTTTGCTTTAATCCATAATAGCCTGCCATTTTTTTTATCAGAAATAGGTCAGTATATTCACAACAGAGAAGGATGGGCCGCTTCAGTAAAAAGGAAATCAATAGAGACATCTATTTGTCGTAAACCAGGACAGCATGATTTTTATCCCTTTCTTCTCTCTCTCTCGATACTTTTTCTTCCATCCACACAAAATGACAGGTCTTCATTTTTCAGCGAAAGCATTACGGTCGGCCATTTTGCCGAATTGCAAATGGGCCTTAGTGAATGTGTTTTTTGCATAAATTGTATAAATTGAAGCAAGGCTATTTTTTTGTTCTTCTATCACGTTTGGCTGAAGGTGTCTGAATGGGAGAGGTTTGGCATGACGGTTGCTTTTGTGTCCTTTTTGACAAGGATGGGGTCTGGCGTGGAGTTGTTACAGTAGGGGTTACTCAGGGACGGGTACTGGGCCCCCTTCAGTTTCTTTGTAGTCACTTAATCTGTCTCTTCCCCTCTGTGGCGGGCATGCTTTGTGCCGCCCTCAGCTTCGTCAGCTCTTCTCCAGCCGTGCTGTCCCTTTGTGAATCCCTCTGAACCTGAAAGACCTTGTTGTGAAGAGATGTCAGCCTAGAAAAACAATGGCGAGTGACATGTGTCACGCACACAGAGCCTGTTTGCTGTTGTGGATTGTATACAGAGCTCCATCTGCTAAGGTGGATTACAACTTTGCAGATCGCCGCAAGTGACAGCGGACAGGCACGTGCCTACGTGGGCACTTGGGCGGTGCCATAGTGCACCTGCCTAGCCATTCAGTGAAGTGGTACGGCCTTGTACGAGCTAAAGCGGGTTATCCGTCACTCCCCACTTTCTCCATGTCTCATCACTTTTCTGTCTCATGCAGCCGTCCAGTGGCCGACAAGTGCAGCATGTCAGCATGAAATGAGGGCTTTGATTCATGGGCCAGGACAGAAACGGAGGTCATCTGGCTCCGGCAGATATGAACGCCACTGATGGAGGCTGACTGCTGATGTTTAAGATGGTGCTGATGAAATGTCCTTGCGCCATCATTAGCTTCCTCTACGGTCTGGTGCGTGCAAGCAGACGCGTTCACGCACACATACACTGAAAACACACACCTAGTCTCGCGCAGCCAGAGCTTTGACTAAATGGCATAAGGCCTGTCCCTGTTTTCTTTTCTTTTTTCATCTTCTTCTTCTTCTTCTTTTCAAAATTTGGGGGTCAGTATAAGATTTTTTTTCCTTTTTTTACAGTAAAGATATTTATTATGTTACAAAATATTTTATTTTAAATAAATGCTGTTCTTTTCAGCTTTCTATTTAAAGAATCCCGAAAAGAAAAAAAAGGCTGGAGTAATGTCTGCTGAAAATATAGCTTTACATCACAAATAAATTGCATTTTTGTTTTAATTACACTAGAAAACAGTTATTTTAAATTATAATAATATTCCACAATATTGCTGTTTTTACTGTATTTGTAATCAAATAAGTGCAGCCTTGGTGAACATAAAAGGTCTCTTTGAAACCAGTAAAATATCTTACTGACCCCAAACATATACATAATCTGAGCTGAGTTGCTACAGAAATAAGGATATTATGCTGAACCTTAAGAATTATGCCTCTTCACAAGCCATCTTTATTATGTGAGTTACAATGGCAATAACTGCAGAAGTGCAGAGACAATTATGCACTCTGGAATAATGAGAACTATAATTATCATGTAAAACTTCTGTTTCTAAATTATTCAGCTGCAATTTTGTTGAATAAACCATGCAAAAGGCTGGGATTTTCAAAGAGATCAGTCTTTCATATTAGAGATACTTTAGAAACCATTGGAAAACCACTTCGTAGCCGCAGAAGAACAGACTGCAGATGCTGTATCTGAGTGAATAGAGCTGTGTGGGTCTTTTGGTCCTCTTGAAAGTTGTGTTAAAGGGATAGTTCACCCAAAAATTAAAACACAGCCCTTACACAAAGCTATCATATGGCTTTAGAAGGCTTGAAATATAAGTGATATAGAGCTCTTTTTAGCTACTTTTATGGTACTTTTACATCCTTTCTGAGGCTTGAAAGATCCAGTCCTCATTCTTTGTAATTGCATGGAAAGAAGCAACCAGCACGTTGTTCAATCTGTGTGTTCCATAGAAAAAAGACAGTCATACAAGTTTGGAATGACACAAAGGTGAGTAAATGATGACATACTTTTCATTTTGGGTTGTGAGCATGGGAAAAAAATGGCCACACATCTCACTTTTTCGTCCTTTTCAGGTCCTCCCTCTCTCTTTTCCTCCTCTACCTGTACCATCTTCCCTCGCAGTGTTTTAATGTATCAGCGGTTGTCAGTGCGACTCCACCTGCACACTTAGCACCTTGCCGGCTTTGTATCCATTCTGATTAAGTGGCAGACTCCTTAATGATGTGGTGGACTCGCTCCAAAGATCAACTTCATTTTTCACCACACGGTCATTAAAGAACTCGCCTCTTTAATTTCTGCTTGCATAATTCAAATCGGTCGCACCCTGCCGTATACACTACAGACAAACACAGAAAAAGCGTACAAGTCTTGGACATAAAACTCAAGAACCCTTTTACAAGCATAGTTCTTGTAAATGAATAGAAATGATTGATTTGAAGGTATGTTATCATATTCATATAATTTCTATCTTTTTAAAAAAAAAATATGTTTTTCTTTCTTCCAGATAACACAAAAAAAGTTTAGCAAGTTGTACTTTGCCTCAGACAGATCTACATGCTTTAAAAGACTTATATTTTGGTCTTTTTCTCACAAAAAACTATTCAGACCTGGAATAAAGCACCTTTCATGTCATTTTTGGAGCTTGACAGCATCCATACCCATTCACTTTCACTGTATGGAAAAGAGCAGCCAGGATGTTCTACTAAATATCTCCTTTTGTGTTTCACAGAAAAAGTAAAATGACATGAATGTTTCATTTTTGGGGGAATAGTGCCTTTAATATTACATTCCTTAGCCTCACAGATTACAAATAGCTCAAGAGGAATTTTAAGTTAGATTGATTCGCAGAAAGAAGCGCTCATCTCATTTTGTGTTGCATTAAGAAGCTGTCGTAAGAGAGAGAGATTCCGCTCCTAGGAGTTGTGTTCTTGAGACAAATGTACATTTACCCAATAATGTACTGGATTACCGAATCAAGGTCGACGCACAGAAACTTTATCCCTTAATCCCATGTTTTGGTTTCAAACAGCATTTGTCGTCCAAACTGAAAATAAAATGACAAATCTGAAAACAGGAAGAGACATAAGAAGTGGTCTTAAGGTTGGGGGATTTTTTTTTAAATTCCCCCAGTGAATTTACTGCTTTGTTTGCTGATTATAGGAGACCTCTTTTCACCCCTCATGTTACTCAGAAAACCTTAGTTGAATGTTTTTTGTCACATACTTTTCAGTTCTTGTAGCTCAATTGATGAAGCATGTTGCTAGCAGCAGCAGGATCTTAAGTTCGATTCCCACACCGAAAAAAAAAAAATCACTCACACACAGATATTGCTAGTAAATCTCGTAATTACAAAGAAACAGCAAGTAATACATTGAATTAAGTGTGACATTTTGAACAAAAAAAAAAAATAGGCATATTTTTTTCTTCTAAAATGTACTCCAATAATCTTACAGCATCAAAAATGTATTATTTATTTGTTTTTTATTTTTTTTATTTTTTTCAGTGCAGGTAATGCACGTACTGAAATGCATTTCTTTAATGCACTTTAAAGTCAGCATGAAATAAAAATCCATTTTCCAAATGCATGTTATAGATTTTATAATGGTAGTGTGTTTCTGCGACAGGATTAAAAAAATTGCAAGATATAGTCAGAATTATGAGTAATAAAGTTAGAATTGCAAGATATAAAGTCAGAACTGCGAGATATAAACTCTCTGTTTATTCGCAATTGCGAGATTCAAACTCACAGTTCTGTGAGGAAAAGTTCAAATAAAAGATAAAAACTCGCAGTTCTGAGAAAAGTCAGAATTGTGAGATTTAAACTTGCAGTTGCGAGAAAAATTTACTTCGAAAAATTTACTTCTAAATTTTATCTCGAATTGTGAGATAAAATGTTGCAATTACTTTTTTTTATCTCATAGCAGAAACAAATAAAAACAGATTTGTGAGGTTTAAGCTCAGAATTTAAAGAACTTTTGCAAGATTTGCAACATTTTGTCTTTCAATTGTTCTGAGTGTATATATTGCAATTCAGAATTTATATCTTGCACTTCTTGTAAGTCAGAATTGCGAGAAAAAAGTCAGAATTGTGCGATATAAACTCAGAATTTCAAAAAAAAATTTTGCAGTAACCTTTTTTTGTTTATATTTTTATCCCATGCCAGAAAAAAAGCTTTCATATTTCATTGTGAACAATTCATCAATACATGTTTTTTGTTTGCCCCCCGCACCCCCCAAAATGTTCTAACGGGATTTTCCTGCCCCACACTGTAAAAAATGACTGTGATTTTAACGGTAAAAAACTGTGAAAATGCTACGGTAAAAACCTATTAAATGGTTAACGGTAAGTTCCTGTAAAAATTTACAGGGAAAAAACGTAAACTGACGTTCCCAGAATTCCCTTCGTTGCATTTCAAATTTTGTTTGAATTTGATGTTTTTTTCTTTGAAATAGCTGTTTCTTCTTAGTTTTTTTCTTATCAGTTATGCTTGTTAGGGTTGTATGTTACATCTAATGTTGTTAAATTAATGTTTATTGCATATTTCAGTTTAATGAGTCTCACCATGATGGTGTTTAGTGCTTGTGTGAATGACACTGTGCACCTTCTATACATGTTATTATTTAAAAGCTGCTTGTGATGGGCTTTGGTTCATCATGTGACTTTCTCATCACCACCTGCATTTGGTGGTTATCAGTGTGTTTCAAAGGTACAAAACAGATTTCAGTACTTTAATAGGTTGGTATATTAACATTATATCAGTTAATGAACTTACGGTATTTAACTGTAAATTTAACTTAAAACTGTAAAACCTAAAATGTTGTTACCGTATTTTTTACGGTAGAATTGCGGCAACCACAGCTGCCAGTTTTTTACCGTAAATTTTACAGATTTTTTTTTACAGTGCAGCAAGCTAACATTCATCTGCCTTCACTTTTAAGTGCAACACCCAGATCTCAAAATCTATTCAACAATCGATGGCTAGAACCAAGTCCCTGCCCACATTTTTTCTTTTTCGATAATCTGTACTTCACAACACAGAAGAAAAGATCTGTCGCTGCTTCTGCGTCACTCTGTACCTACGATGCCTCTAGGCCGACTCTGTCCGAACGGGCGTGTGCGAACTTAAAGGTGCCGTGAAAGACTAAAAGTGGGGCATGCATGAGGCCTCGCCGTGACCTACCTTGTTCAAAGGTTCTGGGGGAAGAGAGCTGTGACAGGCCTACTCCTCGGTGGAGAACATTACTAATGTGTGAGGGTGCAGGACGAGCCAGGCCCGTGATAAATAGCTCGCAAACACCCCTGGCATACTCATAAGTCAACAGTAAAAGAGAAAAGCCGAAAGCCCTCTGACCAGGAGCTCAAAAACGGATGGGAAGAAAGAAAAAGACTTGTTTTGGGCCTACCGAAAGGGCCAGATTCAAGGAGTATCGTAGCCTCAAGAGCTCCCTCAATCTTGAGGACATAGCATCTCTCGCCATTATGGTATAATGGTGTTTTAGTTGGAGGGAAAGTTGCAGGACAATGCAAATCCTAATAAATGAGTTGAAAACGTGCTCAGAGAGGCGGAGGGTCTCTGCGGTCTGCTGCTCTGTGGTAGAGTGACGCACCTCTGACTTTAAAACTAACGAGAAGAGTCAGTGCATGGCACAGTTGTGGTTGAAAGCCATTTTGACCTTATAACTTGGAAAGTACTTTCAGAGAACAGGTGGTAGCAGCAGCAGCAACAACAACAACATGTACATGCAGAAGTTTTTGTTTTTCTATTAAATGTTCTACAGTTATTTGTAACAGACTTGTCTTCTATCTTATGCAACATTAGGATTAAGTAATTTTAGGTAATGATTTAAACAACATGTACATGCAGAAGTTTTTGTTTTTCTATTAAATGTTCTACAGTTATTTGTAACAGACTTGTCTTCTATCTTATGCAACATTAGGATTAAGTAATTTTAGGTAATGATTTACTCATTCTTTTTTTCTGGTTTTGCCAGTTTTCCCTGTCTGTTGAGCTGCGCTTTTCTTACATAACTCTTTTTTTATATATACAGACTTTAAGTCTCCTCTCTTCTTTCAGAGTTGTTTTTCAGGGTTTTTTCCCTTTATCTACAACATATTTTTATAATGTCACTTTTTATTTTTCAGTCACTTTTTTGCTCATTTCTTTTTTATATTTTTTTCTTTTCTTTCTTTTATTAGATAGTTTCCCTTTTTGCACTACTCTTATTACTTGCTTACTCATTTCTTTTTCAAATCCTTTTTTTTTTTATTTTGTCATTATGCACAGCCTTTCTTGTGTTACTCTTTTTATTTTTCACATGGCATCTCACATGGAAACTTTTCATTTACACACACCTGTCTTTTAGAGTTGTTGATTTGTACAGCAGCCTGGGTTACCAGACTTTTTTCATTTATTTTTATTTTATTGTATTTTATTTTAGTATTTTAGTATTTTGCTTTATTTTATTATATCTTACTTAAAGAAATATTTAAATAGGCCATTAATTTACTATGTTTTGTTTTTTTAACCCACATATTCTTTCAGTCTGTTTGTTTATTTAGTTAGTTAGTTAGTGTGTGTGACATTTTGTACAGCTGGCACTTTCTTGTCTTCTTTTTTCCACACCGTTAAAAAAAAAAAAGTTGAGCCAACTTAAAATTTTAAGGCAACCAGCTTCAGCTGATTTTTGAGTTTTCTCAACTTGTTGTTTTAAGTTTATACAAAAAAAAGGTGGGAATCTCCTACAAAAATAAGTTGAGAAAACTCAAAAATCTGCGGAAGCTGGTTGCCTTAAAATTTTAAGTTGGCTCAACTTTTTTTTTCTTACAGTGCACACAGCATCTTAAGTAAATATTTTCTTTACGTAACCCTTTTTTTAATATGTTCAACTTGCATTTTTCAACCCCCTCAACCATCTTTCCAAGTAGTTTTTTTTTTTTTTTTACTTTGGTTTACATTTCATAGGTCATTTAAGTAAACTCTTGATTATGTTTCTTTGTTCATTTTTTCCCCTTTTATTCCTTTGTAATGTACAGCTGCCAATTTCTCGCATTATTTTTATATTTTTTACAAAAACTCTTCTTTTTTCAGTTTTTGTAAATATACATGCTTTTACCTTCTGTTTATTTTTCTCTCAATCCCAAGTAAACTTTTTCTCCGTTCACCTATCCCTTCTTCCAGATTTGATGTAATGGTTTGGCATTGAGGATGTGTAGACTGTAGTACGTGTTGGGGGGGGCGTTGCGTGTTTCCTTGACATGGGGTAATGCATCACACGCTCCAGGAGGTCTCCCCGGTATGCTCCTCAATAATGAAGTTCATTCGTTAAATTCCCCCTCAAAGGCCACGCTCCCCTGCTGCCCTTTTCAGCAGTCGGCAGCGCTCGTACAGCAGTCAGCGGCATGCAAAGGAAAACATAATCATGCTTTTTACCCACGACAGTCGCCGCGACCGCCGACGCTCCACATGAAGGATAAGAAGGGCCATTACCTATCCCTCATGCCTAGTTATGACCATAATTATCACACCCAAAATCACCTGCCCTACTTCCTGTAGAGACGCTGGCGAGGTTCCCCTCCCAATCACCTCCACTTCCTTTTTGCAGGGAGAGGGAGTTTCATGCGGGGAGGAAGAAAGAGATCATTAGGATGCTGAACGTCTCTTCCTGGCCTCGGTTCAGACCCCGGTACATGGTGCTACGTCCCCTCCTCCTCTTCGTCTCCTCCTCTCAAACTCTCTTTCCAAAGTCTTGGATGAGATCTTCTCATATTTTTTAAGACAGAAGAACTCTTTTTTTATTCTCCTTCCTTAAGCTCTAAAGCGATACACATTTACCGTAGTGAAGTACAAATCCTCCAGTGGGTTAAATCTATCGGTTGATACGATCTCAAATAGGATCCCACACCTGAGGCACTTCTTCTCATTTTTGAAGTATTTTCACCTTGGTCCACTGAGCTTTTTTTTTTTTCTTTTTTTTGTCCTTGCTATTAGCGATTCGCAGCTCACCTTGACAGCCTCTCACAAATTAATCTCATAAACACATTTATTTGTTTGTCTCTTTCAGCCACGTTGGCAATACGAGAAAATGCCCAAAGTCAAAGAAATTGGTTTGACATCTCTGCTCTATTAAAACTAACCGAGCAGCGACAACCTCAACGGCAACAGCAAGCAAACAGCCGCTTGGGGCCATCTGATGATTTCAATTAGACAGAGCACAAGGGGAGTTTAATGCTTATCAAATTGTTTACTGCCAAATGTCTCCATATTATTAATACCTGGAAGGGTTCAAATTTAATTTGAAGTAAACACACTCAGTGTAGAGGAGGATTGGAGATTTGTTTGAGTAACATGTCAAACAGAGCTTTCTGTCTCTGGTCTCCACGCTTTGTTCTTGGCAAGTCTGTTTGTATTTGCTCTAGACGTTTCGTCTGGTGACTTGGCTCGTTTTATTTTGTTGATTATTAATCTTTGCTTACAGCACAATTACATTTTGATGATTTTGTAAATGTTTTTTTGGAAAAAGAATTGGAAAACACATAGTATGCTATACAGAGTTTGAACAAAGGCCTACAGTTTTTTAAATATAAAAATGAAGCTTTAGTATTTCATATAAACTGTGAAAGTTCCAGGATCAAGTGGGTATTTGGCAATATTTTATTTTAAGCCATCTCCCCAAAGTGGTATCCAAAACGTGAAATGAAACCAATCTCATTGGCCCATTTTTCAATAATTGCTTCCAAAACTGAGGCTGAGTCATTCTTTGGAGCATAGTGTCATTATACCGCACACTAACGAAGAAACCCATTTTTGGGTTTTGTGTGGTGCTAGTGGGAGCACTTTGTCTGGATCTTGACGAGGGGATTCATTTCGGTCGTATAACCCTCTTTCTTCGTCTTCTGTGAGACTCAAACACGACATTGTGAAATTTGGAGTCCCGCAGAGTCCTTAAAAGAAAGTGGTCTTTAGAAATCGAACACTTCCTGTTGGTGGCTAGCTGATGATTTGAGAACCGTTTGTGGTGGTTAAGCGTGATCAAATATCTCAATTAGATATCCCCAACCTACATTTCTGGATTATTAAATCAGTGCTAAAAAGATCTTGAAAATAAACTCAGTGTTTCTCAAAAGAAAGAAATACATGCTAATTCTCTGAATCCTTTCCGTTTTTTGTGTTCGAACTCCTTCTGTAACGTCTCCCTCTCTTTCAAAGAAAAGAAGCCCAATAGTCTTGTCTATTTATCCTGGAAATAGATATTCCCCTTGTTGTCGGAGTGATTTATTGAAGTCCTCTTCTCAGATGGAAGCCACAGGAAATTGCCTGGAATGGCTCTAAATTGGTTTATGATTGTTTTATACGGGCTCGTGCGCTTACGGTTTGATATTGTGCCCCCGCACTCTTTGTCGTATGTATTAAACTGATCCATATTGAGGTTGTTGGTGTGTATTTAGGGGGACTTGTTAATTCAGTGATGGTCTGAACTGGCTGCCATGTCACTTTCGGCATTAGTGTGAGAAAGTGGCACTTCTGTGATATATCTGTTGTTACGCTCGTCAGGGTGGACTGTAACAGACACTCTTGGCTTAATCCAGATAAAACAGTAGCTTTGGCCTCTATCTGGTGATCGTGTTGTTGGATGTATGCTGTTGATAGACTGATATTAGTTCCTTCCTGTGAATCTCTTCTCACATATGTGATATCTGTCTCAGTGAGACCATCATCCTCTTCACTTTACCCCTGAGTAATTCAATAAATCTTGAATCAAAGAGTAGGTGTCTAGAGTGCACAGACTCCTGTAATATTATATGAGGATGTGGTTTTTGGTGCTGAGAAACATAATATAGGCTATCATAAGTTATAGCTGCTTGTGACAATATTGCAGTGTAGGCTAGTCTGGGTGCAGTAAGACATTCAGGATGGCTTGAAACAGCATTTGTTACACATCGTTTAGTAAGGGTTAGATTTTTTTTTTCTTAGCATATTTAGCAGAAGTGTTTTACAGTGTATTAATTGAAGCTTCAAGGAGAGTGTTTTAGTTGAGTTACTGTTAGCATGCTAATGTTAGCATGCTAAAACCCTCCAAATTAAGAAATTAAGTCTACTAATTTTTGTTTATTTATTTATTTATTTATTTATTTAATGACATTAATCAACATTTTTTGTAAATGTGCCAGTGTTAGCCAGCTGGCTAATTTTCAAATGCAGTCCTTTTAAAGCACCATTGCTGTATGTCAACATACCATTTTTTTTCTCACAAATTTACCACTTTAATTTGAACTTGGAAAAAGTATAATATAATTGGTGTGTTGTTGTTTTGCCCTGCCCATGTGGCATTGGTAATGTTCATAATCTCTTTAAGGCAAGGCACTTTTTATTTGTTTTGATTTTTTTCGGTGTGGTCCATCTTGTTATGCCTTCAGACACCTATCCAAATCCTTTAAGTAAAGGTACTTGAATTGAGAAATACTCAAATCTACAAAACTGTATGTCTAGATTAAGCTCAAATTACACACATTTCAAATCAGCAATAAAATTTGACAGCAATGGTATCATGAAATGTGCCCCTTTAATTTTTTTTAGGCCAAACCATACAAAAATGGCCTTTGGCATTGTTAACGCAATACTCTACTGTTCTACAGGAACGTTGTAGCATTTTATTTAATGGAATGATTTCTCCCATTTATTAAATATATAAGTAGTCAGTCTGTTCCAGTTCTAATGCCTCTTTTGCATGAGAAGAAAAGTAGTTTCAGAAGTAGGTACATTTTGAAACATTCTAAAAACAAACTTTTTTCTTTTTAATAATGTACTGATGAATCATTCACACTTAAACGGGTCGATTTATTTTGTGTGCAATTACATTCTATGTGTTCCAATAAAGCAAACTCCTTCCTGCCATGGAGCTGTGGTTTTAGTGTTGAGGAGAGGCAGGAGTTAAAGAGGAAAGAGGATCAGCTGCTGTTCTGCCCGTGCGTGGGATGCTACTGACAGACTGCTAATGAGCCCATTATCGGCTGCAGTCCTCCGCCTGGCTCCTCGGGGGCACCAGTGGATGCTCTGCGTCCCCTCTCAATTGAATTCCATCCCACAGGGGTTGTTTACAATAAATACATTTGCTTGAATTAATCAGGAGGTGGAGAGCCAGACACTTGACTAGGGCTGCCATTTTTATAGGGAAACGAGATTGACAGAGACCACCTTTAGCCCTCGCTGGGCCACGGTAGAGATACACCCACGCCTGGCCAATATTTGATATAATAAGTTGGTTAGAAGATCGTCTTGTTGGGTTAAGGTTCTTTACTAATGTTTTATGAAGAACCAGATTGGATTGTAGCTACGCCTGAGGCAAAGATGGCACATGAAATGTGGTGTAAACAAAGGTTGTACACTTTCCTGAGCTCATTCACCTTGTATTATGTTTCATGTGATTTACAAAAATGGGATGTTGCTGGATCAACATCTTTTGTTGTTCTTAGACAACATCAACCAATTTTTGGTTGGTTTCAAGGGGGTGAACGTGATTTCACCTGGTAGAACATGTTCCTGGATCAACATCAACAATATTCCAGTCAGATTTGAGGGAAACGTGAGCAGTTAATGTCAAGATTAGACTTAAAACCATGGGGTTTCTACGCCATTCTTAGCCACTTATCACTTCCCTTTGATTGTGTGGGTCAGTTATGAGAAGGGTGTAGGTATAAGAGTGGGACTTTGTTTTTGGACAGAATGCTGTTCCAGGATCAACAAAATATGTCGATCCAGGAGCATGTCTTGGCAAAATCAAGGTGACCAGTTGTAGGGTTAAGTTCTTTGGTTGACATGATTTTGCCAAGTAAAATGTATTCCTGGATCCATGGCTTTTGTTGGTCCTGAAACAACGTTCCTCTCGAAAGTTCCTCATACCAAATCCAAACCATAAATCTGAAGGAAACCGCTGATTTAGAAGAACATTCTTCAAGCCTCTGACCCCTAACCTTAACCTTATCCCTAAAATCTGTTCGGTTGATTGGAAGGTTGCAATAAGGATGCTAATCCAGGAACATGTCCTACTTGGCGATTCACGGTCACTGGGTTGGGTTAGTGCTTTGATTGAACAAAAGCAATTCAATCAATTCATTGCCTGAAAATAGGCAATGACTTCTGAGACTACCATCAAACTCCACAGGCCTTGGTTCTGAGTTTGGGAAAGCCGGGTTTGAAAGGAGAGGAAATGCATTCCAGGGCATGGAGCGGAGAAGACGAGGCCTGTCTGGTGGCAGCTGTTGTCATTAACACCACTTAATTCCTCCGTTGATTGTTGCAGTTCTTCACAGTTTGATTTTTGACACCTCGGAGATGCCGACATCTCCAGTGACTGGTTAGGGACACGCTTGGAAATTACAACGTGCGATTTGACATGCCTCGCTGGTCTAAATGCCTAGTGTTTTGTAGAGGCCAATGCTTTTGTATATCACTGATACTCATCGGCCTTATAATGAGTGGCATGGTGGTTATATCATGCGGTAATGTATATGCAAAGTTGAGAAGTTCATTGTCAGAGCTACAGTTACCCACGGCTGTAAACATTTCACACAACAAGACAAATGTTCCACTATCCTTTTCATCAGCAACTCTCAAAGCCACAGACGTCTTTTTTCCACCATTACTGATAACTCGTTTGTAGTCTAATCTGGGGTTATCGCACTGAGATCTAAAGGTTTAGGAAGACGAAAACGTGCTGTTAGTTTTTGCATGCGAGTGCACATGTAGCCTTTTTTCCACTCCACGTACACACGTGCGAGCCTGAACTGCACTGCCCAGAGGCTACAGCATGCTGTTCTGAAAGCCTTCTCTCAGCAGTCTGCTCTAACCACAGCACTGTTGCTTACCTACCGACCACAAGTATCTCGACAGAGCGAAGCAGTTTAACCTTACCGCAAGCTGCAGTTGGACTGACTCACCAAAGAGCACGAGCACCACGCAGACAAAAACACAGTAGCCTAATAGAGGCAAAACAGCCCACCGCTAACACTAATGCTAACAGCACAGCGTGACACTAGCTAAACTACCTCCACGGCAGCTAATGCAACTTTCGACGTGGCTAATTTTCAGCTATGATACACCTCATTTGATAATCATGGAGGGGAAATTATATTTTGCTTATTAAGCGGAGACCGTTGACGGATTAGTGTTGACATAACATGAGTTAATTTATTTTCGCTGCCTCTAATGGATCACACAAGAGGTCGTGATCAGACGGTAATTTCGGAGATTTATGGCATCAGGTGCGGAGTGTGTATTTGCATTTTTTTTTATTCAGGGGATTCACAGCGCAGTTATTCCTGCTCATTTAGTGTTAAATTAGCATAGCAACCACAGCCATTCAGGTAAACAGTGATCTTACCTTTAGCCTATCACACACACAAACATATTTATAACTCTAAATAAAAATAAATCTACTGTTGTAACCATGCAGTAGTTTCTATTAAAATACTGCTGTTACTGTACAGCTTATAACAAAACTTTGGGTACAGCAACAGCGGAGTCCTAAAAAATGAATAAGGGAACTCCAAATTTCAAATCTTTTTTTTTGTTGTTGTTTTTTTTTTTGTTTAGTTTAGTTTAGTTTTGTTTTTAATTTTGTTTTGTGTTATTTTGAGTTTTGTTTTAAGTTTTGTTTTGTTTTGCATTGTGTTGCGATGTGTTGTGTTGTGTTGTGTTTTGTTTATTATTTATTTATTTATTTATTTATTTATTGTAGAGTTTAACATCAAGTTATTATTTTTTTAGGTTTAGGTTTTTAGTGCAAATTATGGTTAATCTTGCAAATGTTTGTGACGTATTAAATTTATATATATATATATATATATATATATATATATATATACATTGAAAGTGAAAAGGTGTATGTTTTAGTAGATTGTACAGCAATCCTTTTATTAAAGGGCTTGAATATTGCTATTTTTAAATATTAATTGGGTAACTGAAAACATAATTTTTTCACTTTAGTATATAAAATATTAACTTAATTTGAATAAAGGGAATTCATATTTTACTGTTTTGTAAAGTAAAGAGATGGATCAATTTGTGTGTGATTAATTGCTTAAGTGTGTGATCATTTAAATTAAAATGACATAGGGAATAAAACCTAATTCATATATTTTAAAAAAGTATATTTTGTAGATCGTTCAATAAAAGGATTTTTATTAGAGGTCATGCTTCAGATACTTCAGTAATATTTTTTTTCTCTCTCTCTCTTTTAATGCACTGAAATGTTGCTATCTGAGATTCACGTTAGTCCAGGGTGGAGATGAGAAGAGCAGGGGCTTATTTATGAGGCTCAAAATGGAGCTGGGTTTGGTTTGTGGCCGGAGCCAGCTCTCTCTAAGACCAGAATCATGAGCAGCCAGCTGCTAAGAAGCCTGAGCAGATTATTAGAGAGAGAGAGAGAGAGCTCACGAGAGGGTGGGGGTCTCCGACGGAGCGATGGAGAGAGAAAATGAAAAGGATGGTGAGATAGTGAAACTCATCAGACAGTCACTGTGTGGTGGGAGGATCAGTATGAGTCCCTCTCTCTTCCTCTCTCTCCTGCTATCTTCTGGAGCTCAGCTGCCAGGGCAGCCCGTGTGAGCGCCTCTCTCAGCAGGCAGGACACCGAGCAGCGAGAGAGGAAAAGATGAAACCAGCCTCCTGGAGGGAGGTCAGAGAAACGGCCAGTAACACGCTCTCGCTCGCTCTCTCTCTCTCTCTCCGAAAACATCTGGAGTTGCTTGCAGCCTCATCTGCCCGTCTAATATTAGCACACAGGAAGAGAGAGACTGCCGTCACAGCGCCAAGACAAAAGAAAAACATGATTCTTTTTTTGATTCGCTCCTTTTTCTGCCCCTACTGTTTCGTTCAACAGATTTATTGGCATGATAAAATAAGCTCTGCTTTGCCAAAGCATTAGTTACATTAAATATACACACTAGAGATGACAGGGCGTTTGTCTGGAAGGAAAATGTCCCGGGACGTGTGAAGAATGGGTGTCCAGTAAATTACACTATATGGTACAGTCTACTAATTGGACTCATAAAAAATTGTCCAGGACCTCTTGTTTAAGGAATTAGTTGCTTAGAATGGCTCACAGTGAGCAACTAGATGGTTAACTAGTGAGGTCAACTAATTAATCTAGATTTGTTTCAATTTTAAATGATAGATAGATAGATAGATAGATAGATAGATAGATAGATAGTAAAATGTAGTAAAATGTTGAATTATATATATTAAATTATAAAAAAAAAAAAAAGATCTATCCAAATGTATGTGTGTATAAATAATGAACATTAATTAACAAACTGTATAAAGCTGTTAGACAGTTTGTTAAAATATTAATCAAATATTCAACTTTGAAATTACAAATAGGTCCTAGGTTGTTTGTGGCATGTTTCTCTAATTTAGCACTTTAAAAAAAATTTAATAATGACACTATACATAATAAATGGTAGCGTTTTATAATATTTATAATACAGTATATCCCACCAAAAATTCACTCAGTCACTGTAGATTGAGCGCTTAAAAAATTTGTTTGGTATTGTGTTTCTGTTTTATGTAATAATAATTATATATAATATATATATATATATATATATATATATATATAATCATTGTAAAACACCTCTTATTTGTCCTTTTTTTATATAAGTCCTTACTTTTTTGTGTCCCACTAACCATTCTCTCAGTCCTTTTACCATCATGACTGCAAACTGAAGAAAAAAAAAAAACTTGTTTGTTGTTGTGCTTCTGTTATGACTTTCTCTTGTTTGCGATAAAGCACAAGCGACAGTGACAGCCGCCCCGTACTCCCCTCACCCATCCCATCAGCCCCGGTCACAGCCACTGCAGTCTGTAGAAAAAGTCCCAACCCCCTTTTTTCCCTCCCCTCCCCTTTCATTGGCCACCTCCTCTGCCAATCACAACCCAGGGGCGGGCCCAGGAGTGAGGGAGTGCTGATGTCAGAGTCACATGGATTCTGGTGTGGTCATGCGAGTGCAGCTGAGCGGCAGAGCTATGCTGGCCAGCTGCTGCTGAAACAGCAGTGGACTGATTGAGCTAGCACTCGCGATACCGCTCGCCTATGGACCGCCGAGCTTAATGATGTATTTTGTGATTTCAGCTATGAAAGGTAAGAGGAGAAAAGCATGCTGGGGTTTTATCTGTCCTTTTTGTAAACTTCCTCTTTTTTTGCGAGCGAGTCTAGCTGCAAAGGGCTTTATTCATAGTCAGCCAACTCTCTGTTAGAGCGTCTCGTGCAAAGAGAAAGAGCGAGAGAGAGAGAGAGAGAGAGTGTTGGAGCTTGTGCAAGTGTTTGTTTCAGGGAAATTAAGTTGTGGCATTGTTTTACATTTCAGTTTTGCAAGGAAATTAAGTTAGTGCTTTGATATGAATGAGAAAGTTCTGTTGCTGACGCAGCTGAATGTCAAAAAAAGAAGAGGCTGTTAGTATGCCGATGTCTGATTTTTCTGTTCCTGAGATGCATTAGAAAAGAAATGATTTTTAATTCAACATAATACTTTTTATTCTTATTTTACGCACTCAAAGTTTCAGTTTTAAGCCAAGAACTGGTGGTCTCATCGCCCCAAGTCAGAAACGGAGAAATTTTTTTTTTTTTTTTTTTTTTTTGTATTGTCGTAGGGAAAAGGTTGAGGAGAGTTTGAGTCGGGACCCAGGACATGTCGTTTGGGTTGACATCGGTGTGTGTCGTGTTCCACTGACCTATTTTTTGGGCCGTGAACAACCAGGGTGAGCACCACACCACTATACTGGTGTTGATCCTGCCTCCGTAATCCTGTTCGCCGGTCCCAACCCCCCCACCCCGCTCCCCACCATAACACACACACTTACACACACGCACACTCATCTGCTGCCTCTAGGCTGGATAACCTGCATTCTCACATTCATTTGTTTTCATTTGAAGTCTCTTTTTTACACTTAAAAATACACACACTCTCCGATCCATTAGTGCTCCATGCATCCATGCCACCACACACACCCCCTCCGCTTCACACACACACACACACACAGAGCTGTCATTCTGTATTAGGCGAGAGGTGTTGAGAGTGGAAAAAGTGATGGATGTTGGTGTTGAGCCGCGGTAACACCACTCTTCTCCTTCCGTTCACTCTCCGTGAATCTCCCACTGAAAGCTTTTCGACAGTTCACCTCCACTGCACTCGCAGTTATTGCATTACCACAACACCGCCTCGTGATTGTGGTATCTGCGTGTTGGAGCTCAGTTAAATAGCAAGTATTAATGAGTTTTTATGCAGCATCAAAATGCATAGCTAAGCCGTATTTATGCATCTATTACGTAATAAAATATTTACGCTAATTTCCCAACTTGACTTTGCAAGAAGTGCAATATGTGAACCTTTTTTCCCTTCTTGTTCAGATCTTTGTGTGTTTGGATTGTTCATACCTTCACAGGCATCTGAATGTGAAAGCGTGTGTTGTCTGAGTGCTCGTGTGGGTTTAGTTTTTTGCATGCATGCAGCCGTTAGTGTGTGTTTGTGGGTATGATCGTGCAAGTGTGTGTGTGTGTATTGTGGAGCTGGAGCAGGTGTATGCGATACCTTCTGACCCCATGTCTCATGTGTGGGTTGTTCTGAAGAGGCTTACAAACTGAAAATAGAGCTCTTGGAGACCGGAGGAATCCATAATTGTAGAGCCAAAATACATCTACAGGGTGTCTAACTCTTTAATAAAAGATTTTATAATGTTTTAGAGAGGTTGATACTGTTTGCATGGACTCAGTTGCAACATTTTGATATAATTGTGTATTATTAGATGTTTTCTATTGAAAACAACTTGTATTTGTGTGTAATTTCCTTTTTAAACTGTTTAATAAAAGAGTTCCTGTTGTTTTAGAGAGGTTGATACTATTTTCAGTGACTCAGTTACAATATTTTGATAGGATTTTGTTATTAGATGTTTTATGTTGAAAACAACTTGTATTTTTATATCATTCCAATGTTAAAATGATTTAATAAAAGATTTTGTAATGTTTTAGAGAGGTTGATACTTTTTGCAGTTTGACTAGAATTGCTATTCAGTGTTTTCTATTGGAAACAACTTGTATTTTTAAGTAATTAAATTTTTTTAAACATTGGCAAAACTTAAAAATCATTCATAGACACTCTCATTTATTTTATTTTATTTTATTTTATTTTTATAAAAGTCTTCATAAAGTCTAATTTGAGTCTAGCATCTTTATCAGAGCAGTCGACTGATTGCGACACTGATTTCGCTGCGAAACCACATTTCATTCACGTCTGGCAATTGCTAAGTGTTTGCTTTGCAAGTCATTTGACAGGCATGTCGTTACAGACACTAACGCCTCCTTGTTCGGTAATACGATACAGTTATCTGTCTTTTTTCCGATCGTACCCCTCATCCCTCCTTTTTCCGTTCCTCTTTCCCAGCCTCCTAGCCACACACTTGCCTCTCAAGTACCTAATTACCTGTAATGGAAACATCCCTCTCATTACCCTATGCAAATGAGCTAGCCTGCGCCACACAATTAAGATGAAAACTCCAAATATTAATTACATAATTAAAGAAAGTTGTTTGATGTGCTAAAGACAGAAAAAAAACAGGCCTGTTTCATCTGTGTGGTAATTAACCCTTTAATAAGCTATAAAGTATGTTGGAGCTGTTTGAAACCTTCTCACATTGATTTGCACATGTTCTGAAAAGTACCAGACTAGAATGACTATAAATGCATGTAGACGTTACAAACAAAGTTAAAGCAAATAACATTTGCATGCAAGTGAACGTTAGTGGTTTGCCCTTTCTCTCTCTTTAGTCACTAGGCTAGTAGAGTGTTCTTGACTAGTGTGATTCTCTGGGCACTTCGGTAACACAGCAGAGGTTAACAAGATTGGCCGTAATCCAGTTAGCCACAAAGGACAGAAAGAGGGCAGGCAAAATCAGATTAAGGTGAAGTAAAGATGTAGCCCACTAGCTAGGGTTAAAAATAAAGAGAAGGATTACTGGCCAGCAAGGAGTGTTAAGTGGACTATTTTTGCAGCGGCTTCGGGTTTTGCTATGGAGTGGGGTAAGGAGTCACTTTTATGGATATTTAAGTGCTACTTGGTATAGTATTATTGTTTTTGCATTGAATATTAAGTATTTGGCAGTTTCAAAACTTCAAAATGTAAAAACCTACATTTGAAAAAGAATTTATCACACTGTCTTTGAATGTTGTGTTAAAATAAACAATAGTTGTTATCTTTTCTATACATGTTATGCTGTCGTCTTGTGTAAGTGGCCAATTCTTGGTCAGAATAAGTTTCAAAATAAACCGGACTTTACTGTAATGGGCAAAAAGCTATACTGAAACATACAAAAAATGTCACTGTATTGTATTCCAAAATGTGTAAGAAAACACATTTTGGAAGTTTCGAAAGTTTAAAATGTAAAAACCCACATATTAAAAAAAAAGTAAAAAAAAAAAAAAGTAATCATGCTGCCCTTTAAAGTCACATTAAAATTGAAAAAAAATAAATAAATAAATTATATATATATATATATATATATATATATATATATATATATAGATGTTTTTCAGAATGCTCTCTTCCTGTCTAAGTGGTCAGAAGTTTGAATAATTTTAAAAATAAACCAGAATTTATTCAAAATTTATTTTTTTAAAAACTAGCTATTTGAATCTAAGGCCTGAAATGTTCTTGAATGTTACTGTCTTACGTATTTTCTGAAAAATGTAAGCAATTTAAAATTTGTTGCATTCTCATGGTAGCCACAGGGGGCGCTATTGCAGACTATTGCGTAATATCTCTTCTTGTTTGATCACGTTCTTGCAGGATATTGTTTCATGGCATAGTATCTATCACTACCATAAATAATGAAATGTCTACAAAAAAGACAGCATTTTCACAGTTGCGTAATTTTGTAGAGTACGTTTTGTGGAAATTTTGCACAGCTAGGTTAGCTTTGTATGTCGTTGCAGTGTAAAGAATGCTGTGTAATTGACTTTAATCTACTCCAGTCTAGACCTGCCAAAAGACATGACTGGATCAAACCAATGGATCAATCCTGGTGTGTGGAAGTGAGTTTTGGATTGATAAGAGCATATACACAAGCGCACACACACAGTCTGTCATCGTTTCTCCTTGGAGGTTGAGTGACCATATTCCACCACAACTTGTGAAAGAAACTGAGTGCCACATTTCCACAGGTTATTACAGTGTATGGCATGTGAGAGAGAGAGAGACTGTCGGAGTGTGTATATGAGTGTGTGTCAGAACTGTGAAATGCATTACCTGCCAGCTTGGGCACGGTGACTGCTTAATGAGATATTGACTGGCCATTGAGAGCATAGATTTTTGATTTAGCTCCAGTGGTGTGTGAGAGAGAGAGAGAGAGTGTGTGTGTGTGTGTGTGTGTGTGTGTGTGTGTGTGTGTGTGTGTTTGAAAAAAAAAAAACAAGGATCCAGACGGTCTGAAGACGGTGAGAGAGAGAAAGTGGAGCGGATGAATGAGTGAAATCGAGACAGAGCAAACGAAAGAGAGCAGAAAATAGAGAGAGAGAGAAAGAGAGAGAGTTTCTCTGAAGAATTGTATTCTGGCACTTCTCCTGGTTACCCATGCCATGCACGGACACACCCATCCTCACGCTACATCTGAGTCCTGGCGCCTCGGACAGTTTGGCATGAGTCCCATGTGCCAGTCTCAACTCACCCTCTTGGCAGGCAAGACAATCTCCACTCCAAAGAAAAAAGATCCTTGTTACATCAGATGCTTCTGTCTCCGCTCAATCAAACCTGCGCTAATTTTATCCCCTTAGACTTTAAGTCAACATGAAACAAATATCGACTCTATTTACTTTCTTAATGCATGTTATTATGGCTGATTCATCATAGAAATAAATCTTTCTAAATCGTCTTCAAAGTGTTACTTTCTCCTTATTTGAAACAACTTTTTCATTTCAGCTGACGTCATCAAGGCCACTTAAAAGAACATCCCAGGTTCAGTGCAAGTTCAGCTCATTCAGCAGCATTTGTGGCACATTACTAGAAATTTAACACATCTGTTGTTTTCATCCCTCAAAAAATTTTTTTAAGGTTTAATAAAGATTAGCAAGCTATTTTTCACACTGTAAACATGTTACCATGAATATTGTGTATATTTAACATTTGTGACCCTGGACCACAAAACCAGTCATAAGTAGCACGGGTATATTTGTAGCAATAGACAACAATACATTGTATGGGTCAAAATTATTGATTTTTCTTTTATTTTATCTTTAGGATATTAATTAAAGATCACGTTCCACAAAGATATTTTGTAAATTTCCTACCGTAAATATATCAAAACTTAATTTGATTAGTAATATGCAGCTAAGAACTTCATTTGGACAACTTTAAAGGCTTTTTATTGTCTAAAAAAACATTGACCCTTATGACTGGTTTTGCGTTCAGGGTCATATTTATATATTGGCTCCATTCTCTTCCATAGTAAGTGGCGCACTGTAAACCAGATTTTGTGGGAAGAAGTGAAAATTAATTTTTGTGGTAATTAAGTTCTGTTTATTTAGCCCAACCTGTCATGAACCCAGAGTTTTCCTTTTACCCAGAGTAAGTTTCAAGTAGCAGGTGCCAGTAATCCAATCAATTCCTGACAGATAAATCAAGTCCCATCCTTTATTTTTGTCTTGCCAAATATCCCAGTTCACTCAGAAATGTCATAAGTAATTGGGTTGCGAGTGTTGTTTCATGTTGATTGAACACTTGAAGCTAGAATGTCTACTGATTATTAAACCGATTTCTGTAGATTTTGTGAGGTATCCGGCATTGTTTTTTATGTTCGAGAGATTTGACTGTTCAGAGGGATAGTCGTCTCACGCCTTCGGAGTAATTTCCTACATTGACTCCACGTTAAGAGCACAGTCATAAGGAATCCTTTGATGTCTCAGGCTGTCAGAATGTATTTCAGGCCTGCCAGAATTCTCTTTCTCACAGTACTTCACTGATAACACATTCACCACAGGTCCAGGTGCACCTACACACACACCGACGGTGCTTGCATGAAGCACACACACATGCACAAATGCTCTGTGCTCTCAAACACAGAGTGGGGTGAAAGGTGATTATTCTCAGACTCAATGCAAGTTGGAAAAAGAAGAGTAAGAGATTGATTTCATTTGAAGACAATGAGAAAGAGGAAGTGGATAGACAGAATGCACAAGAACAAGAGTAGGTTTCCCAGACAAACAGTGGTGGAAGGTTGTACACATTGCCTCATTTGTCTTCAAAGAGTCCCTGGGAGCAGAGTAGTCCCGGTCCACCAGGTCAGGGTTTGCTGAAGCTTCTGAGATTCAGATGAGGCTTTTACTCCAAGCCAAGATTAGTTGGGTGTACCTTGGGTGTAACCTATTAACCCAGCGGATGCAGATACATGCAGATGTAATTGCACTGGACATATTTGGTCTGTGTATGCTAGTCCCCGCCAAGCACTCCTCCAGGTGCAGATGCCAATGAGATTATTGTGTGAGACCGCTTTGCTCTTTACTCTCATTCACACGGGCTGAATGCGGCAAACCACAGTGGTGATTGAAGGTGCTCCTAGTCGCACCGGGCTTTTCTTGCACAACTTCAATTCCAAGCACGTTGTTTTGCCCCTTCAGGTTT